>JZKD02S0946677.1:306953-325434 GCA_000966675.3 Picea glauca | reverse complement strand
AAAATGGCCCCGGAAGTTAAACCTGCTAAAAATAGTAAATTGCCAAAATTGCCAGAAAACTGTTTTGAGCCAGTCGGAAAAGGTGGGTGGCCACCAATATCCACCTGGATCAAGGTTGGATGTTTATCCTTTTGTGAGAAGTTTCAGGGCTACAATACTAAGGTAGCGAAGCAATTTTCTTTGAAATTTGAAGGAAATAAAACCAGAATTGGACCCCTCCAGTTCCAGGTGTTAGAACAAACTATTGTTGTTGCAATATAGATGCCTACATAGGGATATAGGTGGTTGAAAGGAATTCCCCTCGACTTCAGTTTCTACAATGACTACTTTAAACCTGAGCATCAAGATGAAGACCTAACGGTTGGAGTTCCAAGGAAACACTTGCTTGAGCCCTTTGATAAGATTTTGAGGGTCATTCAAAGGTACTTTACTTGTGAGGAATGATTCAACAAGGTTTAAAAGTATCATATTAGACTATTGATGACTTCATAGGAAAGAAACCCCTCAACTTGTCTTATTATCTATACATGAGCCTTGGAAAGATGGCAGATAGGGTACATACTAGAACCAAACAGATTCAGTTCATCTTGTTCCATTTATCTCTTATCAAACTTATAGTGTTGGAAGAGCTTAAGAAGACCAATATTGAGTGGGAGTCATTCTTAGCCTCTGCAATATTTCCCTCAGAAATTACCACTCCCCAAACAAATAAAATTCCACCTTCTTCAGTTGGAAATGCAATTTCAATGGGCCTTGAGAGTTCTAAAGGGAGACAGAGTAAAGATCAATTGAGTAAGGTAAATAAAATGAGGCAATTTCTCTTGAAACTTCTGAAAACAAAAAGAAGGTTAAGAAAATTGTCTTCACCCCTGAAGAAGCTGAGAAAACTACAGAGATACATGTCAGCCAAGGAAGCAAAAGGAAGAGCAAGGTAGTGGAGGAAAATCCTAAGAGGCATTTAACCAAGTTTGTTGTCAAGAAGCTCTTCCTAGAGGAGAAAGATATTACTGAAGCCCTTGTCTAGCATATGGTTGCAGAGACTATTGAGATACAATCTACACTTGGAAATGATGGGACAATACAAATATTAAGACAACAACTTATAAAGGCACATAATACCATAACACAGATGAGGGCTAGGAAAAGAGAAATGGTTAAGAAGGTCTCTGGGAATTTAAGCCTATATGATGAAGATTTGGACAGTAGTAGAAGAATGGTGAAGATATATTTACCCCTTCACAGGAAAATCAAACACTTCTATCAGCAGAACGAACTCATGAAGGTAGAAAAATGAGCATTGACGCAAAACTTGCAGTAGCAAGAAGAAGAGGATAAAAAAAAGTTAGATTTATTGGCTCAAGAAACATGTGGATGATTTGTGATGATTAGAGTCTTCCCACAATTTTGTTTCAGTTTTGATTAGACACAAGTTTTGATCAGCAGAATAGATTCCAATTTACAGCCAGAGGGTTTTTTTTTTTTTATCACTTCAAGGAAACATTTTAAGAAAAACATTTGGTGTGTTGAACTTCATCAGTCTTACATATATGTATGACTAGACTCCTAGATGCACTACATACAACAAAATAATGTCATAGGATCAGTTACAAGCTTTCAAGGAAGTTTCATAGCGAGCACACTGCAAAAGTGATGAAATTGACAGTTTCGCAACGAGCACATTGCAAAAGTACACAGAATGCCAAATCAACATCTGAGGTGACTTCCAACTGTCAACAAATGTGCAACTCGACTCCAGTGTTCCAAGGATCGACCATTTGGTATAGAAAGTTTGAAATATGCAAGGAATATTATGTAATTAATGAAGTCAAATCTTGACTCTTATCATTTTGTAAACAATCATAACAAGATCCTATTTTGATTGTAACCGAATCTATTCATAGGGGAACATTTGAGCTCGAATCCTTGAGCTTATGATCAACTATTTTCTATATATTTTGCAATTTCAAATATGCAATAGGTTGGGTAGAGTATGGAAGAATAAAATTTGACCATCTATTGTAATTTCCTCAACTTAATAGAATATCAGTGCAGAAGTACAAATATTTTTCCTACCAGATATTCTTGTGATGATGGTTTGAATTTTGTTCTCTCTCTTTTTATATGTATTCTCTTGATTTTATTTCCATTTCATCTGTAGCCTCTAAGTATCTGATTGGATTTAATGGTTTGGAATTCATCTTGTTCTGATGCTTCAAATCAAACAATTAAATACTTCATTTTCTTCCTAAATTATAGTCAAAATTAATCTAAGTTGGTGCTATGAGTGTAATAAGTTGTTTTTCCCATTCTTATATTATGTCACAACAAGATTTTAATTGAAAGGCCATCGTTTACCTTGCCTCTGCTTCCTGGATTGCGTCAAAACCAATTAGTGACATTTATCTTTCTATTTGAGTTGACTGCATGCCCAATGGTCATTTTTCCTTGCTCAACCATGTTACACATTATTTTGGTCACCTCAGTGATCAATGGAAAACATGTGTTCATGTTCCCTGAAAATATTAAAAGAGACTTTCTCCATGAGAAAAGTGGTTTCCTCTCCTCTTCCAAAAACCATAACAAGGAAGGTCGTCGCACCCTGCTATATGCATGGGGTGAAACGATGTCTGATCTTTGCACTCTGCACTAAAAATGGATTGTGATGTCATCGCATGCTGCTTGTGCATAGGGTGCGACGATGCTTAAAGCATAGGAAAAGTCAAAATTCTCGAATGTTCTAGAAGGGAATATTCTAGAAGATGAGATGGCCTCCGATCGGTTTGGATTTTATTCACTTATATGATTTAGTGGGATCATCCTAATCTCCTCATCCATCTCTCTTTCACACTATATAAAGAGGGATCTCTTATGGAAAAGGATAAGGTTGAATAGGCTAAGATTTGCATGGAGAGTTCTGCTATAGATTATGCTTGAGAGCTTTGATTTAGTTCTTAAAGTCAGATTGTGGATCTTCTTCATTCAAGGCATTGGAGAAAATGTGTGTGTGTTGGAGCAAAGATCCATTGAAAGGGAAACTTGATACATCAAGGCATGGATTGTATTCTCCACTTTCCATTTAATATAATACAAGAACACATTTCTTCCCTATAAAATTATCTTAACTTTTATTGTATATCTTCTTTATCTTATACATACATAAATACATATATATATATATATATATATATATATATATATATATATATATTCTCTCTCTTTGTTGTTTTTTGTTTCTTGGAAATAGGTTCACCATATTGCAAACTCAAGGAAGAAGCTACGAGGACGACATTAGCAATGAATGAACTTCGTTTAAAAAGGTATGTCATCTATGCCTCTTTAAATTAGTTTATATGACAATGAAATTTAAGAGGAAGTGTGTTTTTTGTCTTGTTTTGTTCTAGTTTCCTGTGGAAGTTACAGAGATTTGTTTGTGTCTGCACTTACCGATTAGTCCAATAAAAAAATCGGTGACTCCACTGGGGAGAAACGACGTTTGTTTTGGTTTTTTTCTTCTTATTTTATTTTAGCCTTCCTTCTTCTGATTAATTTCATTCTCTGAGTTTGTGGATGATCCTTCTTGACTCTTTGGGTATGAAAGTTTAGTGAGAATTTTTGTCTTTCTTGCATTTTTTATTTATGTTCAGAGATCGTCTCAATGTACCCTATAGAAAGACCGTGATGATCCTCTAACATTGCACTCTACTGGTGTGGACCAATGTGACAACATCGCACTGTTCCTTATTTGTAGCATGCGATGACCCTAGATCGTCGCAATGTGCTCCATTGCAACTTGTGACGATTCCTATAGGAATTGTTGGAGACGACCATTTTTTATTTTTTCTACACAGTTTTTCCTTAACTTCCTAGGATGAACTTTTGACACTAGTGAATGATTGATTGATAAGTTTGAAGCTTGCATTTGATTGATTTTTAGAAATTGAAAATTCTTCTTTGTAAACTTTGCAAGTTTTGCTTTTGGTTTCTTGTCACAAGGATATAATCTCGAGATCTTGGTCATGAGTGCTTGTTTGACAAAGAGTCCTTGTTTTATTTGGAGTTTTGGATTATTTTTAATTTCTGTATTGTTAATTGATTGAGAGACAAATTTTGTTTATGTTTGACAAAAGGTTTTCTTATCATTTCATTTTTGTCTACATTGTGAGTTTGATTTGGGAATAGTGTTAAGAATGTGCTAGTTTTCTTGGATTATGCTTTCTTTTCTTCATTACATCTTTGATCTGATTTGAGAAAGAAAGAACTGAAGTCATTCTTATTTTTTAAGTAGTCTTTTACAAGAAAAATGTTGCATTCAAACTATTTGTAAAAAGAGAAAAATTGGAAATTTTGTAGTTTTGATTATTTGGAATCCTTTTCATTCAAAATTGAGAAATTGTGTTTCATAGTTTTGTATTCCAAAAAGATACCTTCTCCCTACTGTAATAATAGTTCATTGAATTAAACGATTGCATAATCATCTCTTCTTTCATTTTGTTGGGTCAAGGTCGAATATATCATCAGTTTCATTTCCATTTTCCTTTTGAGTAAGCAACATCCTTTAAAATACAGTGTAATTTTAAAATTTATTAGTAACTTTTATTTTCTAGAAATTCTATACACCAACATTAGCTAGGATATCTCTTTGGAATAGGTTGTAAGGCACACTCTCCAAAGAATCAAAACACACAATAATATCTTGTGATAGGGAGAGTTCAAATACACTTGCTACATTTTGTCTTGGGAAGCCCTTCTAACACAAGGGTCAATCATGAGGTCGCATTAAGAATGAAAAAGTTACTCACCTTTCTTTGTTGGTCCCAGTGTAGAGATTGCGCATATTATTGGGGGTCACTTGAGAAGAAAATCTTGTGGGGACGTTCTCGAGTTGATTTTGGGCTTAGATACCCTGCCTTTGCGTGTGGATCGGACTGTCGACTATTTCCCTAGGCATCATTGTCATAATTGGTAACCTTAGTGGCCTATCTCTTTAGGGTCTTTACATGATGTGACTGTGGAGGGGAAAGTCTTCACGGTACCTAGAATCAATGTTGTCCAAACTCACTCGGGATCCTTGGAGGGTATACACACGATTATTTGTGGGAGCTTGCACTAGGGTGTGAGTCCATTAAGAAGACCATCAACGTAACTTTTCCACCTTCTTTATCCTATCCCCTTCTTGTCTTGATTTTGTGACGTTGGATTTCATCACCAACTAGTGACCTCGAAATAAGAAGGTTTGTTTGCGTATTTTATTTCTAGATTGTATTAGTGAAGTGTTGTTTGTTTCTCGAGTTGGCCATAGATTTGTTTCGTTCTTTATTTGGTGCAGCCAACATTGACCCTTTTCGTTCATGTAGGATGAAAGGTCTACCTCCAGAATATCTGGAAGATTATGTTCCTTTGCTTCCTAAATCACCAAAGGGTTCTCATGAAGGAGAAGTCAATAATGACATAGTCTCTGAGATTGGAAGTTCTACTCCATCGGAGGAGTCAATACTTCCAGTAATCTATTATTGAGTGTTGTACAAGATCCACATTTTCTCCGAATAAATTCATCGGGAGACGTTGTCGCTGAATAATATATTGGAATACCTATTGGACCACATGCAAAGTCTGGTGTAGGTGATCCATTTTTTCAAAGTGAGTCGTTTAGAACTCCATTCCACACTGCTGGAAATTTTGATCCCAGCTCTCCTGGTCCTAGTTGTTCTCTTTGGAGAACTTCTTCGAGACAATATATTTTTGGAAAACTAGGAATGAGTCATTTACACCAAAGAACTTCTGATCAACCTATGGAATCACAGACACCTGTGACTTCCACCGCTTATACAGTACCCTTAGATCATTTTACTAGAACAACCAATAATGTTGTCACAGTGTCAGATCAATTGTTGGTTGGTTCTCTTTTGATTCTTCCTCTCCATCTCGTTAACTCTACTTTGGTCCCACAAGCTACGCCTATTTCTGTTGGAAATACGGTTATCACTCAAGATCCTATTGGAACATCGCTTCCTCTTAGATCAAATCTATCAATTCCTCCTAGGTATAATGATTTAAATACTTCCATTTCTAATCCTGCCCAAAATCCATCCCGTGGGTCTAATATTTTTGTTCCTCCTGGGTATAATGCTGCTAGTCATTTTGTTCCTACACCTACCCAGGTTCTCTCCAGGGGGCCTCACATTCCTCCTCCACCTTCGCCCAGGAAATCTAATCATATTTTCCCTAGTAGCTCCAATAAAGTTGGAGGCACAATTCATATCGTCGCTTCTGGTTTTCAAATTCCTATTGGAGGGAAACCTCAAGTTGGGGGGAAACCTCAAGTTGGGGGGAAACCTCAAGTTGGAGGCCATAACCCAATTTATGGACAATATACCTGGATTACAATCTCAAACTTGGAATCTTCCTTTCCAAGGTAATAAACAACCGCCTCGGGAGTCACATCCACAATTTAATTCTTTTGTACCCCCTCATCTCGGGAAACCGTATCCATGATCTATGAATCCTACTTGGGGTCAAAATTTTCAGTCTAATTCTCCTTTCCAAGGAAGCTTACCTAATCAACCAACTCCTGTTGTCTATTCGACACAAAATCCTCCACCACTGAATTTTTCAGGACTATATAACTATCTATAGACTACTTATGGTCCTATTGGTATACCTACGAGACTACCTCCTCAAAACTACCAGTTTCCTCAAGTGAATAGACAGTTTCCCTTTCTTGCTACTTTGGATTTACCGGATCTATCTAGAATTTTGAATGATCCTATTTTTAATTATCCTTATTGGCCCATTGTACTGGCCAAATTACCATCAGACATTCCTAAGTTTGACGGTCAATCAGAAGAATACCCAAATAATCACGTCATGACATTCCATCTTGGTGTTCATCTAACTCATTGATGGATGACTCTATAAGATTTCGTCTTTTCCAACGAACTCTTACGGGTTCAGCAGCCAAATCGTATATTGAGTTACCATGAGGTTTCTTTAATGAATTCAATACCTTAGCCATGGCGTTCTTAATGCATTGCCAATACGATATGAGACAGGAACTGAAATTTTGATTTCATTTAAACAATCCTCTTCTACTCACATTTCCGATCATATTCATGAGTGGAGGAGGAAAAGACGCTTAATCAAAATTCCCCTTCTAGATCAACTCTTGGTCGAGTTTTTTACCAAATCGCTCATTGTTCCTATAGCCCGTGATGTTTCCATGGTTGGTGTCGTCACTAAAGAGCAGGCTATTAGTCGTGCTCAGTATCTGGATCTCGTTTATTCACAAACAGACACACTATATGACTTGATACCTGATGCTCGTCGTCCATCTACCAATCGTACCCCAACACCTCCAATATCTTCACATGTTGTTGATTGTGTGATTGTCACTTTTCATGCTAAGGGTCAGTATAAAAAATCCAATCATGCCAATCCCAAGTCTACTACTTCTAATGTACAAAATACTCCTAATCCAACTCCTTTCCCCAGTAAAACCTCTGAAGTTAATTCAGTTCAAGTACCTACCTGTAAAAATCAAAATAAAAAGAAAGGGAAGGGTAGGAATAAGGAGGACAAAAATAATAATCAACAATCTGAGAAACCCAAAACAAAGCCTACTAATGACAAATACAAGCGTAAACCTCATTATCCTTGCCTTATCTATGGTGATGATAATTATACGAAATATTGTCCACGACATGTAGAGGTTACTAAGTTCCTGCAAGGGACCAGAACACCTCCTACACCTATCATCTTGTCACAACTATTTCCTTCTCAGCAATAGGCCCAATAGGTCATTAATGACCAACCTTCTCCCTCTACCACATCTTATGTACTTATGTGTACTAGTGACTGCAAAAAGAACGACATTGCAATCACAACTCAAGCCAAAGATTATTCTCCTTCGAAGGAGAAAGTTGATGATTCACCACCTCTGTTGGTTCAACCTCCTCCACCAACTGCACCTCCAAATGGTCTTCTTCATCTCGAACGACCGAGCCTAGATACATTTCTTCGTCCTCCTCCCAAGGGTTTTGTTCGAAAGTCCTCATTTAATCCTCATGCATGTGCTTCCCAAAACTACAGTATTGTAGGAGATCTTGCACAAGCACCATCTACGATGTCATCTCTCAAAGTCCTTCAGAGTTGTCCTACTCAACGGAAGGTGTTGTTAAAGGCTATTGGTAGAATTGATCCTACCAATACCAATCTAATAATATTTGACTTAGAAGATCATATTCCAAGGATTCCTCCTCAATTAGCGTTTCGGATACAAGTTGTTGCGGAAAATAAGAATATTTGTCCAACCATTATTGACGAAGGAGCCTCGACTCACGTTATGTTCATTACCTGTTGGAAATCCATTCGCTCTCCTGCTTTTACCGGGTCACAAAATACTCTTAAATATTTTAATGGTATGGGGTTTAAACCTTACAATGTTCTTCCTTTGTTATCTATTATTTTATAAGGTAAAGCGGTTAATGTCAAGGTTGAGGTCTTTGATGCACCTCTTGATTACAACCTTTTACTTGGACATAGCTAGATTGACTCCATGCGCACAGTTGTTTCTACTCTTTTCCATGTGTTATGTTTCCCACACCAAGGAAAAGCGGTTATTGTTGATCAACCGGCCTTCTTTAAATCAGATTCACGTGCTAGCAACGTGCCTTTTATTTCGAAAACACCTCCCAGTTATGAGAATGTCGGCATGGGTCTTTTAAAAGATTCAATGATAATGGGTACATTCCCCATTTCACCGCCTGATATCCCTCCTCCTTTTGTCGCCTCGATTAACATGAGATCATCCTCTGTTAGTGAAACCTCTAGGTCTTATGACCCCTGGATAGTACCTAGTCCTGATGACTATCTCCACTATGGTGACCAAATGGTTTTGAGTCCAATAGAATCAACTTATCAAGCTATTCAATCACCAACTCCTTCTCCTCCTTCTCTCTGTGATATGTCTCCCGATCAGTTTCATGTGATATTTCCTACTTATGAGATGATCATGAAAGTCATGTCTATGGAACATAATCCATGGGATGATGGGCATCATCGTTCTATTCTCTTCTTGGAACCTCGGACCATAAAAAGTTATCAATGGATTTTGAATCCGTCTACCGTTGTTGTTATTTCCTCTATTCCTAAATCAACACATGATGTTTTGTATGAAGAGAACTTGGGTAATATTTCACCTACCGTCCCTCTTGACATATCGATTAAACCCGGAGTCGTGGAGAATATTCATATCGGTGCCTCATGCTCTATTGATGAGGCTCGTACTTATAAATCCCTTTTCCAAGAATTCCATGGCGTTTTTGCCTAGAGTTATGAAGAGATGCCTAGTATTAATCCTGATATTGTTGTGCATGAGATTAAGAATTACTGGGACGCTAAACCTGTCTGACAAAGAATTCGCCCAATGTATCCACGTAAAGGTGTTACTATTAAGCTTGAAGTTGAAAAAATTCTTAAAGATGGCTTTGTCTATCTTGTGGCTTTGACTGATTGGGTGTCCAATCTTGTTCTGGTTACTAAGAAACAAGGCACGATCTGTGTTTGTGTAGATTATAGGGATATAAACAATGCTTGTCCCAAAGACAATCATCCAACCCCTTCCATTGACCAAATTGTTGATGACTGTGCTGGGAGTGAAATCTTCTCCTCAATGGACGGTTTGTCCAGCTATAATAAAATCAATATTTTTCCTGAGGATCAACATAAGACTTCTTTCATTTGCCCTTGGGGAACCTTTGCATACCAGAAACTATCTTTTGGTCTCAAAAATGCTGGTGCAAATTTTCAACGTGCTATGTCTTACGTTTTTCATGACATTAAGCACATTGTACAACCCTATCTAGATGATCTACCGGCACATTCTATGCGTCGTCAAGATCACCCGACACATCTACGTGCCATTTTCCTACGCTGTCGTTACTATCGCATACGATTGAATAAACACAAATGTGTTTTTTGTGTGGATTTCAGATGACTTCTTGGTTTTATCATGCCTCTACATGGGATTAGGATAGACCCCTTGAAGGTTGAGGCTATTTTCAATTTACCTCCTCCTTCCACAGTTCACCAACTCCAAAGTTTGCAAGGGAAGGAAATTTTTTTGCGTTGATTCATTCCCAACTACATTGAATTAACGAAAGGATTTACTCAGATTCTTAAGAATGGTTACGATTTTGTATGGGACAACACTGCCAAAAAATATTTTGAATCTTTGAAACTCGCCTTAACCCGTACACCACTTATGTTTCCACCCGATTATAGTCAATATTATTTCCTATACTTAGTTTCTTCAGAATCTACCATTGCTATGGTTATAGTCTAAGAGGATGTTTCACATGATGAACATGTTATATATTATTTTTTTTGTAGTCTCACGACCATAGAAACCAAATATTTACATGTGGATAAACTAGCCTTGGCAGCTATTCAAGTTGTTCAAAGTTTTCATCACTACATATTATTACATAGAACCACAGTCATTTCCGATTGCAACCCCATGCAACACATCCTTACTAGACAATTGATGGGGGGAAAGTAATCTAAAAGGATAGTTATTCTCCAAGAGTTTGATTTGGAGTTTGAATGCACCAAGTCAAAGAAGTCTTTGGTTTTTTTCGAATTGATATTTGACCTTCCCTCTACTAAAACAAAAATTGTGGTAGAGGATTCCTTACTTGATGAATATCTATTTCTAATCATTTCTGACGACATATGGTATGGAGACATTATCATTTATCTCCAAAACCAAACTTTTCGGAATGATATTTATAGTATAGATCGTTGTCGAATTCAGTATCAAGCCCGTTAATACATTATACTTGGTGATACCCTTTACCGTCGTGGTATTGATTCCATATTTCGACGATGTCTCACCTATTATGATGCTGAGAAAGATTTGAATGAATGTCACTCTGGAGCATGTGGTAGTCATATGTCTGGGTATGCCACTGTCCAAAATATCTTACGAGTTGGTTATTTCTGGCCTTCATTGTTTAAGGATTGCATAACTGCCATCCAGAAATGCCATGCTTGTCAAACCTACAATAGTAAGATCTATTCTCATCCTACTCCCTTACATCCTGTAGTTTCCGTTGGTCCATTTGCTAAATGGGGCATTGACTTCATGACATGTAACCATCACTCAATCTGGGGGCATCGATACATCATTGTAGCTATGGATTGTTTCACTAAGTGGGATGAGGCGATGCCTAGATTTGATCATATTGGGAAAACTACAATGTTATTCATATTCAATCAAAGCATTACTTGATTTGGTGTCCCTCAAGCCATTGTCACTGATCATGGTAGTCATTTTCACAATTTCATGATGTCTGAACTTACCGAGAAGTTGGGTCTTCGACATAAAAACTCAACCCCTTATTATCCATAGGCCAATGGCTAGGTTGAAGCAATCAACAAAGTCCTCACTATTATGCTTCGATGGATGGTAGGAATCCAAAAGTTAAGTTGGAACACGATGATTTTCTCAACATTATGGGCCTATCAAACATCCGTTAAGTCTGCCACGGGGTTTACACCTTTTCAATTAGTATATGGTATTGAAGAAATTTTTCCAATTGAATGTGAAATCCCATCTTTGAAACTAGATGTCGAACTTCTCCCTAACAGTTCAGCTGAAGAGGAACGTCTTTTGTATTTGATGCAATTAGATAAGACCCACTGTGATGCAGCCTTAGTCATTGAAACTTAGAGAAAGCATGTCAAATCTCAATATGATAAGCATGTTAAACCACATGTATTTTAAGAGGGTGATCTAGTTCTCATTTACGAACAAGATTGTGACTTACTAGGGGCTGATAAATTTGAGCCCATGTGGTGGGGACCTTACATTGTGAAACGAGTGTTGGAGAAAGGGGCTTATGAGCTGGTATATTATGATGGAATTCATTTGAGTGAACCCAAAAATGGGCTTTACTTGAAGAAGTACTATGCTTAAATCATTTTTGCATGAGTGCTGTGTATTTTTAGTGTATCATACTCTTGTGTGCTTTTTCATTTTTTGGTTCCGCCTTTTAGTTGCTTGCCTTGCATTGTTATTGGTTTCTAGATGTCAGTGTCTTCACTACCCTATATCGGCTTCGTTGATGGCGCTAGTCCTAGTACTCAAAACTTAGCATCTGATGCATGGGCAATATATGCACCTACAGATGAATTGATCAGTCTACATGGTGTTTTCCTTGGTCGTGCAACTAATAATATTGTGGAATACAGTGCAGTTATCGAGTTGTTAACTGACGTCATTTCATTGGAAAATCGTCATATTATTGTATGACTTGATTCATAGTTAGTGGTAATATAGTTGAGTAATATTTATTCCATCCAGAGTCCTACTCTGTTAAGGGCATATTTACAAATTCACCTCTTGGAACGATATTTTGATTACAACTAATATCAACACATTCCTATATGTCTAAATACATTGACAGATGCATTGGCTAATTATGTGTTAGATAGACATTTGAGACATCTATAAATCCAATCACACCTTTTACAAAAACAAGTAAGCCAGTAGGAAATTTGTATTTATAACGATAAAAGTTTACAAAAAAGTGTTTGTCCGAAGACCAAAATACAAAAACTGTGAATCTTGTGGCTTCATGTACAAAAAGAATCAAGGATGTTGCTCGCTATAACAAGCAACTTCCCATACTACTTTATGAAGAATTCAACCAATAGATGCAGATATGCCCACTGTGTGGCGTTTATAGTGTCTAGGAATTTCATCTATCGTGGCATCAGGGACATTCATGGTTAGTCCCTCCAGGTCTTGTTCAATGACCTTGAGGTCTGCAACAACTACCCCTACTACAAAACCTCTCTCTCCATGCCTCTGTATGGGATATGATCTCTATGGATGATAAGGCCCCACATATGCATTATTGAGAGCACTCGATTAGTCATCGGATAAATAACACAAAAAACATTTTATATAATTAAAATATAAAAAACATTATATAAACAAAAACATTTCCTTATTATCTATGTCCCCCCACTAGGATCCATCAGGAAGATCTAGATATGGATCCCCACACAAATATACCCTGACATATGCATAGTCTTCCACCATGAGCAGTTGATTCCTCGTCCATTGGAAGAAAACATTGTCATATTTGACGATGGGAACACCACCATGTAGAGCCATAAGATCCACCCACCTCTTCACCTGTGGATCCTGTGGAGCGAGTATACCCCACTCCACCTGAAAACGTAGGAAAGGAACCCTCTCCAGGAATAATGACACCAAAATGGACCCATATCCAAATTGCTACAACCGACTGTTTCGACATTTTGTAAGTTGTTTTTTCATGTTTTTCAGGACCCCCTCACACTAGTTGAAGACTTTGGGTTCTATGCACTCTATCACATACTGAAAATGACTCTGCAAATGCATGTGGGGAGTTGCACTCCCTGCCATGCGAGTAATGGTGTAAAGTATAGTCCGCAATGGTAGATCCTGGACATCTCTGATGGCTACCTTTCCACTGTGTTTCTTGGTACCTGGCACACAATGGTGACGAACATAGTAATCCATGGGTTCATCTCCACCCCTGCTGCTTGTGAGAGATACCCGTGAACCATAGCGAGACAACCCTGTCAGGAAATATATATCCTCTATATCTATTGTGAGTGTATGAACACCCACGTGAAATGCATGTTCGTTCACATCCCACATGTGAACCAAATATTCTAGCAACCTCAATTGGGCTCTCATGCCCTGAATCCTGAAAAATTTGAGTAACCCACATTGCCTTAGAGCCATAAATGTCCCCGAGTCATTCTCGGTGAAATGATCCTCTTATTCATGTTCTTGCTCATGCCACTCTAGCATCTTGACCAAAGAAAACCTGCCAAGGAATAATAAAACAAGACTAGAAACAAAAAATTATTTCCTGGAGGTTTTTTCTAGTTAGGTTTATCTTTTTAAATTTTTGGTTGTGGTTATCGTAGAGCTTCACATTCACGCAGAGCAATGTCATCACACCCTACCTACAGGGTCATCTGCGATGATCCAAGATCGTCGTAGTTCACGATATAGGGCACATGCGACTATATCAACGTGCAGGTGGGTGCAAAAAATCGACCCAACACCAAAATTTAACCAATGAAAACAAATTTTAAAACCATGAAAAGATGAAGAATAGGAAGATTACCTGTTTGACAAAGACGGTTTGCAAAATTATCCACCACACACTCCGCAATCGACAGTTGAAATTTGGGGAGAGAAAGTGCTTTGGAGCACTATTTGGGTAAATTTGCAAATGAAATCTTAAAATGGTGTTTTGGGCCTATTTTATGGTTTTTTACCACTTTTTGTTTGCAAAATTATATTATTTTTATATTTTATCAATGCCCTAAAGTCTTAACAACTTGGAAAAGTGTTGACTTTTGCAGATTAAAAGTTCTAGAGACGAAACGTTGCAACAAGGGTCCACCCTTTTTTATTTGTTTTCACATATTTTTCTTATGTACATATCCTTTTAGGGGTTTTTAGGAAAAACTCTGAGAAGAGTCTTAGTTCGTTCTCACGCTCGTGGAAAATCAAGTAACCTTTTGTCATTTTTTCGAACTCGCATTGGCAATATTAAAAAACAAAACTTATGGAGTATCCTTAAATCTCTTTTCAAGCTCCCTAAACATGAAAAGATGGTTGAGCGACCTTGTTTTTTTCGCACTCGTAAAAGTATTTGCAGAAAATGTTTGATGAGCGATAGTTTATCTCTTTTTCGGTCTCGTCAGACTAACTTATGAAAAAGGATTTTATGGAGTTCTCTGTAAGTTCTTTTTAGGCTCTCTAAATATGAAAAGACCATTGACTTTTCTTTCATTGGACTCATTAAACAAACATCGAAAGCCCCATATGGGATCGAACCACTCCTTCTTAGGGTTCGTTAAACATACTCTGAGGGACTCATCCAAAGGATGAGCTTACATCTATAAGAATATGTTATCCTCCTCAATCTTGCGTAAAATTAAAGAGGTACTCGCTAGAAATGGTGGGGTAAAATTAAGAAAGAAATGTGTCTTTATATTTGTGTTAGTGACAATAATAGTCGCTCTTGAATATGACACCTCCCTTCATCATTGTATCCAGGTTGGGAAATCCATTTGTCTCTCGTTTGACCATCCACAAGTTCATATGTTGGGTCCTACTTGAGTCAATGTTGCCAAGACAACTGTCGTGTCATTCATATGTTCAAGAGAAGTCCACCCTAATCAAGCCTTCTATTGAGTCGACCATCTGTAGTTAGACATTTTCTATCATGTCGATCTTCCCTGTGTCAGTTCTGAATCACTTCATACTCTGATCTACTTCAAATCTATTACATACTTCGTGTCATTGATGGGGGATACATCAAGGCCCTCTTATGACGAGTCTTTTCCTGTCGACTTCAACTCATTATCCAAGAACATGATTTAGAAATCATTTAGTACCTTAGAGCCTGCAGGCCTCAATGGCAAGTTTCTTCGCTTTTAACGGTAGGTTCACATCATGGACCCTTGATTGGAAGATTCAATCGAGTTTTCAACTTCAAATCATTTCTTCACATTCGTTGGATTGTACTAGGGTACCTTGGGAGTCATTGACATCAATGGTGATTTCCCTCGCACTTGTTAACAATTTTCATTAATGACTGGTAATCAAGTGGTTTCTACCATGTTCGACTTCGACACCTTTAATCACATGGTTAGATTTGTACTTAGAGACAATGGAAATGAAGACCCTGGATCTCATCATTTTTGGTCCTCGTTGCAACGAAATATTTGTAAATTTGTACTAACACATAGATCCACTGTGTATGTCTCGTGGCTATGTCCGAATTTGAATTCTTTTAGAGCATAGATCCACAATGTATTCCTGGTGGCTATGTTGAATCATAATGACATGGATCCATGGTGTATGTTTAGTGGCCATGGCTCACTTGATACTTATGATTAGAGTCACATGTATTTTGATCATGGGAATGCCTACCTCAGGAAATGGTATGTTATTATGCAGATGCTTGATTGTTTGCAGGTTCCCGGTCGATGCGCTCCTTGTTTTTGACACACACATCCTACAAAGTATTTCGTCTATCACGAGTTCCAACTTCATACTTTGGGGGGCATTTTGTTACACATTATTTTGGTCACCTCAGTTATCAACTGAAAACATGTGTTCATGTTCCCTAAAAATAATAAAAGAGACTTTCTCCATGAGAAAAGTGGTTTGCTTTCCTCTTCCAAAAACCATAATAAGGAAGGTCGTCACACCTTGCTATATGCATGGGGTGCGATGATGTCTGATCATCGCACTCTGCCCTAAAAATGGATTGAGACGTCGCTGCATGCTGCTTGTGCATAGGGTGCGACGATGCTTAAAGCATAGGAAAAGCCAAAATTCACGAATGTTCTAGAAGGGAATCTTCTAGAAGATGAGGTGGCCTCTGATTGGTTTGGAACTTACTCCCTTCTTTGATTTAGTGGGATCATCATAATCTCATCATCCATCTCTCTTTCACACTATATAAAGAGGGATCTCTTACCGAAAAGGCTAAGGTTGAATAGGCTAATATTTGCATGGAGAGATATGCTACAGATTATGCTTGAGAACTTTGCTTTAGTTCTTTAAGTCAGATTGTGGATCTTCTTCATTCAGGGCATTGTCGCAAAGGTGTGTGTGTTGGATCAAAGAGCCATTGAAAGGGGACCTTGCAACATCAAGACATGGGTTGTATTCTCCACTTTCCATTTAATATAATACAACAACACATTTCTTCCCTATAAAAGTATCTTAACTTTTATTGTATAACTCCTTGATCTTATACATAGATTTCATTGATATATATATCTTTGTATTCTCTCTTTTTGTTGGTTTGTGTTTCTTGGAAACAAGTTCACCATCTCACAAATTCAAGGAAGGAGCTACGAGGACAACACTAGCAAGGAACGAATGTCGTTTAGAAAGGTATGTCATCTAGGCCTCTTTAAATTAGTTTATACGACAATGAAGTTTAAGAGGAAGTGTGTGTTCTATTTTGTTTTGTTCTAGTTTCTTGTGGAAGTTAGGGAGATTTGTTTGTGTTCGCACTTACCGATTAGTCCGATAACAAACCACCACTTCGTAAACTCTACCTTCATTTGCAGAAAATCTAGCCACTGTACTTCACAATACCATTCAATCCTTGACTCAGTTGCAAGAGAGAGCCCTCTCTGGGTTGGAAGGGATAGCTTCCAGTCCTAAAGCTTGGTTTGTGGTTACCTCTGAGTTTTCCTCATTCAACCAAATAAAATTACAGAATGATAACATTTTAACACCATTGTCGGGGAACAAAAAATGCATTTTCGTTGAGAAAACAACAAAGGTTTAGATCTAATTCACGATATAAAATTTAATGAAAAAAAATATAGTATGAAAGTAAGCCTCTCAAAAATTTTCACTAAACATGAAAAATACATTATGAAAGGAAGCCTCTCAATTTTTTTCACTAAACATGAGAGAAGGTTTCAATTGTCATCAAATCACTTAGCATACGCCAAGACATGATGCATTCATGGTTTTAAGATGAAAGTTACTAGATTTGATGTCGAGAATGAGTCAATAATGTTAAAGAGTAAGAGTTGGTTTGGAAGAAACAACATAATTAAAATAGAATATTGATTAAGGATAAGAGTTAGTTTGGAAGAAACGAAGCTGGTTACAAATTAAAAATAGTTTGATTGATATAAAAGTTCATAATTTTTTTGGTATTTTATTGTTTAAATATTTAAATAATAATGAGATTACTAATATTTTATCAATATCAATAAATTTATCCAAAACAAATATGTCTCAAAGTAGAATTTAAATTTTAATAAGATAACAATTTATTTTTCCAAATATCGAAATTAACCAATTAAAAATAATTTATAATATTTATATAATATAAAAATTTATAATATTTATTTAAAATCTAAATATAATTATATAAATTACAAATTACTATAAATACTGAATATTAGATAGTTAATAAATTTGTTTATTGCTAATTTTAAAATAAAAAAAATATGGTATTATTATAGAGAAATGATTGAATCCATTAATTCAATCTTGTTCACATTTAACTTAATTGTGAGTCACACTTATGAATGAAAATCATGAATATCATCCAAAGCTGAGCAAAACTCGGAAGGTGTGGCTCGTCTCTATTTTCTTAAAGAAGGGAGTCAAACTCACGAATCGACTTGGACTAGGAAGAATATAGTAACAATTGTTACTAAATAATAATGATGGTTCATATAGTAATGATGGTTATTCCAAACAACTATATTTAAGGAGTTACTATTATAAAGTTATTATTAATTATAAACTATAGGATTATTATTACTAATTATAGGATTATTATATGTAAGGACTTATTAATTATAAAATTATTATTAATTTTGTTATTACTAATTATAGGATTATTATTAATTTTATAATTAT
>JZKD02S0946677.1:292921-306903 GCA_000966675.3 Picea glauca | reverse complement strand
TAAAAAAATTATGTTATTATTATAGAGAAATGATTGAATACATTAATTCAACCTTGTTCACATTTAACTTAATTGTGAGTCACACTTATGAATGAAAATCATGAATATGATCCAAAGCTGAGCAAAACTGGGAAGGTGTGGCTCGTCTCTATTTTCTTAAAGAAGGGAGTATTATTGTTACTAAATAATAATGATGGTTCATATAGTAATGATGGTTATTCCAACAACTATATTTAAGGAGTTACTATTATAAAGTTATTATTAATTATAAATTATAGGATTATTATTACTAATTATAGGATTATTATATGTAAGGACTTATTAATTATAAAATTATTATTAATTTTGTTATTACTAATTATAGGATTATTATTAATTTTATAATTATTATTACAACAATATAGGTAAAGACTTACTAATTATAAAATTATTATTAATTTTGTCATTACTATTTATAGGATTATTATTACTTTTGCTAGGTGAATTTGTTTTAAAGGTTATTAATTTGTATTAATTTATTTCTATGACCACACTATATAGCATAATAATACAAACAAAATAAAGTTTTTCAGATGTCAGTTCAGAGAATTTCCAATATTAAAGTATATTTCCTATGGACTGGGCTCTTTTAACTTTTACAAAATTTTAATAGTAGCGTATAATATAATGGATTCTAAAGAGTTTGCTTAAAAAAAAATTGGTTTGTGCTACATAGATAAACTTGGTATTAAAGAAGCATGTGTCCACTGTGGACTTCTTGCTTAACCTCCTCCGATGACTTGGTCTCCTAGTTCTCTAGAAATTTATGGACTATTTCCTCTTCTTTGACAATATATTGTGTAGAACCAATTGACATACTTGGATGTGATGACTTAGATTGGGTTGTCTTTGATAGACCCATAATCTATGTGATGACTTAGATTGGGTTGTATTGTATGTTGTAGTTGGCTTCTAATATTTTAATTTGTATTTTTTTCTTTGTTACAAGTTCTAGTAGCTCTACATGTATAGAATTATGAGCTATTTTTAGACTTGTCACTTGGAGTTATAATTGAGAGATGGCTTCCTAGTTATCACTTAGGAATATTTCATGTCACATAAGTTAGCATAGTTCCAAGGCTTAACATGAGAAACACTAGTTAGGATGGCTATGCTTTGTCATGGTCTCTCTCCTCTTAAAGTTGTTGAGGTCTAGAGATGATGTACTTATCAAAACATGCATAAAAACTCCAATAGATTCTTAATGACAACATAGACCCATGAAAGAGTCACTTAAATAAATTGGTTTAGGTTGTGGTCTTTCTCTTTAAAAATAATTAAAATTTATGGAGGGAGAGCATGCGTTTAGAGTCCTCAACCCTCCCTACCTCCACCACAATTTGAATCTAGACTAACCAGGATGAGTTCCAAAATGTTCCCACCTCTTTTCATCGAAGTGAAAACTTAACGTTTATTAGCATGCTCCTCCATTATGTCCAATGTGTGTGATGGTATCGGTGGTCTTGGGTGTTTTAATTCATGTCTCCTCAAATTGAATGAGCTCTACCACTTGGCTTGTATTGCAATTTCCACGTGAAAATTTGGTGATAATATGATTAATCAAAGGGACATGATATATTGTTGTTTTCCCCCCTTTTAACCTTAGGATTCCATCCCTATGACATGTTGTTTCATTTTCTAAATGGCTTGTCTATTTTGAGCTCTCAACACATGGAAGAAGCCCACCAATTCAAATTGCTATCATTAATATCAGGGACAACTTTGATACCTTTCATGTTGGAGGCAATATAGATTTCCAAATATTTGGACACCAATGATTGTCAAAAGAACTTATTCTGATCCAAAAGAAGGGAAGTGGCAATCATCTGTTGTTTTCTCTATGTGTTTCCATATATTAGTAGATCTCTTGACCTCATGAGTAATCCCCTGGAGAGCCTCATGACATTTTTTCTTTCACTATTTGAGGTCAAACTTCATTTCTTGTAGAACCTATGCATTAATAGTAGGAATATCAAGAGGAATTTCATCTATTGCAACTTGCGAATCTCTCACCCTATTGAAATAAAAATCAACTTGTTGGTACTCTAGTTCCCATGCTTGGACATATTTCATGACCTCTTCTATGTCCATTCCTAGGGTCTATAAATGTTGTACTATGTTGTAGAATTCCCTTTGCACTAGGTTCATTCCATTTTATACTTTAAAGGCATATTCAATAAATTTGAGAATTTGATAGTTGGCTTTATAATTTCCAACCGGTCCTTCTTCCCCTTCAACAATATGTTCTTCTTTAAACTATGTTCCCTCCCTTTCAACTTCAATATCTTTATGGTTCTTTTTCCTACATCACTTGAAGGCCATACATAATTTTCTGTAAAATGTTAGTAAAACCAAGATAGTGCATACAAAGTTAACTTTGAAAATCAAATCAACTTAAATTGGAAAATTCCCCTTAAACCATTCGAGTTAGACAAGTCTGAAAGGTTTTTGAGAATATTAACCCTGATTTGAGATACATGTTGTAGTAATTAGAATGTATTCCTTAGTCTTGGATGTACAATCCTAATGAAAGTTCAAACATGGGAAACCAAAGTTGCATGAAAGGGTGATTGATGCCAAACTTATTCCCCTAAATGTTTGAATTGAAACATTTGTAGTGTTTTGCATCTTTGAATGTTACTAAGAGGAATGAATTATTAGAACATAATAATCACCCATCAAACCATAATAAATGATATGTGTAATTTTGATTCATGCTTTGAAAATGATTTCATTACTTGAGTTCAAAAGGTGTTAGTTTTAGTGTATGGCGCCGATGAGTCATGCTTTAATGCATCCGTGCAAGTACAAGTAGCTTGCATACTTCATATAAACCAAATTGAATTTCAACAAGAGGAGTTGTAAGGGAAACAAGACCCTACCTTCAACTGATTGAGATTTAGAACAAGATAATTCATGTGCACAACGTGTTGAAGTCTGATTAGGAATCGAGCAAGGGATTCACGACCAGGTCACCCCGCCACTGCATCTCTATGATTTTCTTCAAGTATCAAAACTACAAACTTGACTTATTAGAATACTTGCACTTTGCTTCAAGTCTCAGAACTACAAACTTGACTTATTAGAGGTCATTGTTGAAGGTAACCTTTCAAATGAATTTTATATAGAGTTGGGATTGCAAAGACTGACTCAGGTTTTTTCAACGACTTAAGCTCATGTTAGAAGTGATTTTCATAAAATCTAAGCCACAACCTCCTTAAAGCATATCATTGCCTAAATACAAGTAGCAAAAGACAATAGATATCAATGACAATATTGTTCCTTTCAAAAGCATCTTTTACAAATAAATAATTAAATATATTAAAAAAAAAAATCTAACAATAAAGAAACATATCTACTCTATGCATAATAAATCTAGTTGTCCATTAAAATTTATATATTTACAATAATCATTCAAACAAGTTGCTCTACTTTGTCATGAAATGTAAATGAACAAAGCCCAACCAAAGCATCATTTTCTCAGATCTGATTCTTTTGTTTTCTTCACATCGAAGAATTGTCATGTCCATAATTGTTCCACTGTGTGCATCGACTTTATGGTGCTCTTAATAATTCAATCATCACATGGAAAATTCATGGCACAGGTGCATTGTAAAAAATAAATTCTATGGCTTTTGTTATCATTTTTCTCAGATCTTATTCTTCCATTTTCTTCACATCGAAGAATTGTCATGTCCATAAATTTTCCACTGTGTGCATTGACTTAATGGTGCTCTTAATAATCCAATCATCACATGGAAAATTCATGGCACAGGTGCATTGTAAAGAATACATTCTATGGATTTTTTTATCATTTTGGTTAGATTTCATTCTTTCGTTTTCTTCACATCGAAGAATTGTCATGTCCATAATTTTTCCACTGTGTGCATTGACTTTATGGTGATCTTAATAATCCAATCATCACATTGAAAATTCATGGCACAGATGCATTATAAAGAATAAATTCTATGAATTTTGTTCAATGAACATAGAAATGAGAACTAAATGGAAAATGAAGGGTATCGAAATGTAAAATGATTTGTGCAAGATAGATTGGTCAAACCATTGAAATTTGAAAAAAAAGAATGGAAAGGAATGATATGACATTTCATTGAATTGTATTGAAGCAATCAATAAATCCTCCTCATCTCGTCGATTTACAAACTAGACATGTGAGAAATCACTTTACACTTGTTTCATAATAGATATCTATATGACAAGTGTCTTATATGCAGATAGTCTCTCCCAAGGTGTTTGTTGTTTGTAGTAATCCCCAAGACACTTCCTCAAGTGAGGATGACATGTACGTTAAGAAGGGGAGTGTATTTTGCGCAGGAGGTAATGCATTTTCTTAGTCCCACAGTTGATGAAGGAGAGATAAAGCTCGTAGAGGCAAAGAGCCAGATTGTGAGCCATCAATGGAAACTAGGTGCAATAGTTTTCTGGATTCCATTTACAAATCTTGTGAAGAAACAGGGGAAATGGAATTGGTTTTGTGTTCAATTCCATGAAGTGACAGGAAGCTTTAGAAATTGGACACTGGTCGTCAGCCTTGATTTTAGTAAGCTAGGTGTAGAACAACACATATTATTTTTCCATCACTTGAATACAGGGTCAAAATAACAATCAGGTTATCATTTACAAGGAAGAGCTAGCTAAGTGTGTGAAGCCCTATTAAATACCAGGCCCTCCCTTACTTGTGCAGATATAGTGGCCTCTTCTCTTAGGAAACCTTTAGGAATTCATTTTCACCCAACATCTATGGGATGTACAAGTCACTGAGATATTTCACTTTTCTCCAAGATTTTTGCTTAGATGCATTATGTTTTTAATGAATAGAATCTCATATCATATTGAACTGGCATCACATACCAAATAACCTAAGCTACATAATTTCAATATTACATAAAATATGAAAACTCAATAGAAGAAAGGAACATGATACATAATATCGCAAAAAAAAAGAAGAGTTTATTCGCTTTCTTTTCAACAGAAGGTTAGCTTTCAAAGGTTATTCCCTTTCTTCTCAATTGAGGGTCAACTAGTGTTCAAGGAGCGAAAACAACAACTAACATAATAAATGAATACATGAATTATTTAGTCTACTTTCAGACCAATTGGTCTCTCGGTTTCAGAGGTTATCAAATTTCTTCTCAACAGAGGGCCAGATAGTCAAGTAGCTAAATCAATAGCTAGTAGAATAAAGAAACACTTGAATTATTTACTATGTCCTCTGTCCTCAAACCAATTGGTCTATCAGAATTTTTGATACAATTATGCTTGGTTATTTAGATATTCACCCAGTCTCAAATGTGGTAGTTAACTCCAATGGCCGCCACATTACTGTGGCAACATGTCTTGGGAAGTTTTGAACCAGGTCTGATTACTGAGGGTGATTTTATATAACCATTAGTTATTTGGATGTCCTTGATGCATGACTTTTATATTCTAAAACTTCCCACTAGAAATTGATCGTTTAACATTAACTAATCTAATATGGTGATCATCCAGATTTTATGAGCATAATGAAATGACTACAGATTATTAACAAGTGCTTAACACAAAATAAAAGAGATACAACAAAACTGGTTTTCTATTCAATAAGGAAATACGTTGAAACTATAAAATGCAGTGGAAAACAAGCTTGTTGGAATGGTGGCGGCTTATCTCTCAGAAGAGATGTGACAACTGTGCTCATTCGCAAGTAGATCATTACAATGAGGCTCTGAAGGAATTTTTACAATAAACAGGAATGCCAAAAACCCTAGAAATCCAAAAACCTAACGCTAGGAGATGAAGCACCAAAAGTCATGTGGGCCCCATTTGGGTAAGTTAGTACATCAACTTCCTGGGGTCATAACTTTTTCATGTGATCTCTGTTTTAAGCGCATGATAGCCCATTGGAAAGGTATCATAGAGGAGATTCATTTTGAGGGAAATATGGAAGGAACTTCCATATTTCTCCCTGTTTTCCCAAAATACGTCATTTAGGGCTTCAAAACGACTCTAGAAGTGAAAAACTGCTAAAAATAGTAAATTACCAAAATTGCCAAAAAACTGTTTTGGGCCAGTTGGAAAAGGTGGGTGGCCACTAATATCCACCTGGATCAATACTCCCTCCTTAGGAAGCAATGATCTCCATTGTGTTGAGTTCCCCCATCAGAAGAGGAAATTTCTGCTGAATTTGGCCCCGAGTGAACCACTTGCCTTGGTGTAGGAGTTGCCCTGCTTTGATGACTAGATAAAGCTGGATCTTTTGCTGTCAAGTGCCCTCGATCTATGTGTCCACAATTTGATCACTGGATGCCTATTTTATGAAGTCAGGATTGAGCTCTGTTGGTGTCAATTGTTCTGCTACTTATGAGGTGTCCAATAATGGTGAGAAATAAGGGCGAAGGAGATCCACGTTGAACACTGGGTGCATGCCAAGGAAAGGAGAAATGTTTATCTCAAAAGCATTATCCCCCACAGCCTTAGTGATGGTGTATGACCCATAATGGAGTGGGGGAAGCTTTTGATGGGGTCCTATGAGGCATTCTTTCTGCAAGTGAAACCAAAATTTGTCTCCCACCTGAAACTTATGTGGCACCCGATGTTGATCATGGCACTTCTTGTACTTGTCATTGGACTTCTGTAGAATATCCTGAACCTATTGGCAGATGTGTTGAATCCACTCAATGAACCGGGTGGCTTTGCTAGCTTCAGTTGGAGCAGGCTATGAGTCGGTCGAGGTGACTGCAAGGGGAAGTGCAACATCTATGGGGCCCAATTGTTGGAATCCCAACCCCACCTGAAAGGGTTTGTGGCCGGTTGAGCTATGCAAGGCTCGGTTATAGCTATGCTGGACATAGTGAAGGCTCTCATCCCATGTGTGAGAATGCTTTGAATTATACATGTGAAGGATACGCACAATCATTCAATTTATGACCTCGGTTTGGCCATATGTTTGGGGGTGGAAGGTCGTGGATTTGGTGAGCTTGGTGTCTAGCAATGACCAGAGGCTCAACCAGAATGTGTTGAGAAATCAATTGTCCTGATCTGAGAAAATGGTTTGTGGGATTCCAAAATGTACCCAAACTCATTCAAAGAAGATCTTGGTAGTGGCCTCTGTTGTGATGCCCTTCTTGCAGGCAACCAGGATAGCCATCTTATAAAAGTGATTAATAACCGCAAAAACACATTCATTTTCCTGCTTGGTGGACGGGAGGCCCGACATGTAGTCCATTGAGATGGATTCCCATGGCCTTTCAGGAGTATGAAGAGTGGTGTGCAGGTCCTGTTTCTTAGTGGTCGGTTTGGAAATAGTGTAGGCAGTGTAGGACCTGATATACTTGTTGAACTCCTGTCAAAGTTTCGGTCAGTAGAAATGTTTCTGTAGCATCACCACTGTCTTTTCGACGTCGAAGTGTCCTGCCACCCGACTGTAGTGGGATTTCCAGATCAGCTTCACTCGCTCGCTTTATGGAACATAGATATGGCCTAGATGACACAACAACCGATCCTGAAGATGGAAATTATTGACAACTGCGTTTGCACCCAACATTTGGTAGGTGGTGGCGAAGTCTGAGTCAGTATCATAGAGTTGGGGGCATCGAGAGGTCTCATGGCCGAAAGAGTCTAACACCGTGGTGAGTGTCGTGACTGGCGGTCTGCTGAGGCAATCAATGATGCAGTTGGTGATTCCTATTGTAGACTTGATTTTGAGGTGGAATTGCTGCAAGTATGTCGAGCACTTTTGATGGTGGTCATTCTGCAATTTTCCTTTTGTCTGCATGAATTGTAGTGGCTTATGATTAGTGTGGATGACTGTCTCCTTCCCAATAATGTAATGTCTCCACTAGGGACAGGCTTGCACAATGGAGTACAGTTATTTGTCATAAGTAGGGTACTTACGGAAAACATGTGATAGTGTCTCACTATGATAGGCCCTAGGGTGGCCGTGCTGAGTGAAAGCGATGCCCACGACATAGTCTGAAGAATTTGTCTCGATATCAAAGGTTTGTTGTAGGTCTGGTAGTGAAAGTACTGGGGCTAAGCATAAGCATTGCTTCAAATCATCGAACTCTTATTGTTGGGACTGACCCCATGCAAATTTCTCCTTACCACCACCCCTAGTTATTTGGCTAAGGGCCCATGCAATATGGGAGAATCCCAACACGAACCTGCGATAGAAACTGGCAAGGCCTGAGAAGCTTCGAAGCTTAGTGAATGTGGTGGGGCCTAGCCAGTCACGGATGACTTGGATATTGGTTGGATCCACATGTACGCCATGCTGATCAACGATGTAGCCCAGGTAATGGACCATGTTCATGTCGAAGGAGCATTTTTCCAAGTTGTCGTATAGCTTGTGCTGCCACAGGGTGTGAAGAACCTGTTGAATATGCTGCAGGTGTTCGACCCAGGTCATGTTGTAAATGAGAATGAGAATGATATCGTCCATCATCCTCATGAAATTGGCTAGAGAATTTGTGAAACCAAAGGGCATGGCCAACCATTCAAAAAGGAATTCCTTTGACTTGAAGGCGGTCTTCCATACATATGTTTGTTCTATCGGGACCTGGTGGTAGCTAGACTTCAGATCAATCTTACTGAAGTATTTGGCCCCTATGAGTTGATCAAGGAGGTCGTCGACTTGGGTAATCAGGTACCAGTTTTTGACTGTGATTTTATTTAGAGCCCGGTAATCAATGCAGAGTCGTCAGGTTCCATCTTTCTTCTGTACCAACACGATTGGGCTCTCGCAAGGTGATGAGTTGGGATGGATGTGCCCCTTGTGGAGTAGTTCTTGGATCTGTCGATTGATATCTTCATTCTTTAATAGAGAGCAATGATAGATTGGCCCATTGGGTAGCAATGCGCTGAGGGTCAGATCGATAGGGTGCTTGACTTGACAGTGCAGAGGTACCTCGATAGGTGAGGATAAGATCTCTGAGTGTTCTTCCACGACCTTGTCTACTTGCTTCTACAGTGTGGAGAGTTCGGCCATAGATACCCTGGATGTGGTGGTGATATTTCACTCGTTCTAAGAGAGAATCATGAAGAGGAAAAAATTCCTCACCTGAGAGATGACCTTCCTACATTTCTTAGTAGCAATCAAGGAAACAACACTAGGTGGGATTGCCTCAGGTATCCTGTACAATTTCTTGTTCAAAGTAATAATAACACTACGAGGCCTGGACTCATATATAGCATGATGTTTCCATAAATAAGGTTGGCCCAAAATAACATCACAAACTTCGAGAGGAGAAAAATCACAGAATACCTCGTCTTTTAAAGGCTTGATGTCGTACGACATTTGACACTGATGGATGATGCAGAGATCGCTTCCTTGGCGGAGCCATCCAGGTGTAGGGTTGTGGGTATGGCATTGTCGATAGGGCCAGGCACTTGACAACCTTTGTTGAGATGAGGTTCTTCTGGCTACCGCTATCAACAATGAAGTGCAGTGGGGTGCCTTTTACCCACATCTATGAATGAAAGAGGTGCTCTCATTCTTGTGGTTCGTCTGGTTCACGAGGATGGAGCTTGGTGGTAGCAATGCTGGCACTGGGTTTCGTGTCAATGATCCTTCTTTCCCTTTCTGGTTCTGACTCAGAGTCAGAACCCACATCTAATTCATAGGCTTTCACTTCGGCCACCAGTGACTGCTTTGAGCGATAGTCAGCAGTGTTATGCCAAGGGATCTTATGGAAGTCACACCACTTCCCGGTGTTTTTATTTTTCTTTTCGGTGTCCTTATTTTCTTGTGGCTTGGAATGGTTGTCCTGATACTGTTCATCTTTTCTTTGTCTTTTTTTCTGTGGGTTGGGGCCACCCTTTCCTGGCTTTTGTTGCTAGGGGTTCCCATGCCCAAATTGTCGCGTCTTTTGTTTGAGCTTCTGGTCGATTTTAATGGCATATCGGTAGGTCGTGCCCAAGGATGAGAAATCCAGAAATTCCATTTTGTTATGGATGTATCTATGTAGAGAACTGGGATACTTGAGCACTAGATGTCACTCTGAATCTTTGATACCCACTTTGGTGCGAAAGGTATGGAAGATATTTGTGAAATCTGGCACTGCTTGGTCTCTTTCTTTCTGCAGTGTGGTCCATTTGGTATACAAGTCGTCATAACTTCTGACATGCTAGTATTTTTCCTTAATAACATCCCTGAAGGATTCCCAGGTGGCTGTTACTCTAAATAATGAGGGTTCCTTTGTTTCCTTTTGCACACAGAAAGTTTCCCACCAATATTTGACATGGGGAATGACTTTGAGGAGCAAAAAAGTAATCTTTTCTCTATTCAAAAAGTTATGGACAGAAAAATACCCTTGTATTATGTTATCACCCTATAAGTTATAGGATCAACTAGTGACTGGAATATTATCTATCTCCAGAGTTTTTGTTGACAAATGATTTTTCATTCTGCAAATAATTTGAAAAGAAAAAGAAAAGAAAAGAAGAAGAAAAGAAAAGAAAAGAAAAAGAAAAGAAAAGAAGGCATAAAAGAATTTCAATAAAGCCCCATGCAATAATAGTAACTTGGTCCATACCTTTCAAGCATGGCCAAGTTCTTTTTAATTTGATGTTGATAGGGTTAGTGAATGAGTTTGGCTAAACAGTTTAATCTTAGCCAAAGTGTCTAGGTTAGATTAGTGAATAAATTTGGCCAGACTGTCTAATCCTGGTCAGATAGCCCCAGGGTAGAGTAAATTCTTAGTCCAAAAGTCTAATCTGGGTTAACTATCATAGGAAGCTAGGTTAGAATGTAGGTTAGTTGCTTTATTTCAATAAAACCAACTGGATGTAAATGTTGCGCCGTGTTTTAGATGTCTAAAGTGATGTTGGTAAAGCCCCATGGTGGTGTACACATGAAAAAAACCTTAGAAAAACCCATAAAATGCATTTATCCTAAGTTTTCCCCGACGCATGTGTTTTCTGCTCCCCACTTATACTCCTTGCACATATTAATGGTCCTGATCATGGCACCCAGATCTATGGTGAACATATTTTTCCGGACCCCCTCGACTGTTCTATATTTAATGGAGGGGGGGGGGATCTGGAATTGTTGATAAGACCCGCACGCATCTATATGGCTCATGGTAAAGTGCACAAATCTACAATCGATATTGGATTCCAGAACCCCCCGTCCGTTCTGCCTTTAATAGAGGGGGGGGTCCGGAATGTGTGATAAACAACGTACATAGATCTGCAGCCCAGAAGCAAGCCCGTAGATCAATGGCTCCAAGCGTTTTTCAGACCCCCCTGACTGATCTGTTTTTAACTGAGGGGGGGGGGTCCGGAATGGGATCTTTTCTCTAGCAGGCCTCGGTCTATACGTGGCATCAATCTATCGGTCCCGAGGCCCATCGTCTCCTACGGACTGACATACCTTTGTGACCTCCTGATGTCATCATCCACCTTTCCCGAAGGAGTCACGTCCAATAACTTTTGTCAGTACTTCCCCCCTTATTCACTTGTGGCAAGCCCCCTCACTATGACCTTTACCCCAATCGGTAGCCACCACGTCACTCATCTGTATCCCTCAGTCACAGTCACCTACCATCTCACACCCCAAATGATTCGTTGGCCATTTATTACTGGATAACCTATCTATTATCCAACTGACCTGTCTCCCGCGCTCAACGGACACCCATTTATCCAAAACTACCCTTTTTCTTCCTATTTTCACCACTTACCCACTAATCGCACCAGAGAGATTTACACTTTTTTCTCCTCCGTTACAGTCAGTTGCCCCCACCAGCAGCTACCCCACTAACGTTGTTTTTTCTTGCAGGTACTGTTGCAGTAGAGGCACCAAAGTCCAAACAAGCGGAAGGAGAGGAGAATCCATTTCTCCCACCTCCTGTCGACCTCAACAGGATCCCACTGGTCGACAAAGACCACTTAATCGCAGATACAAAGTGCGATTTTGATTTCTCCGACCTTCAGTCATGGCTCAAGGAAGTCTTCTTGGACCAGAGTGATGAAATCAGACTCTGGGAGTCCAACTTACCCCTTTACCGCTTCCCTCAAATTCACCATTTTCCAGAGTTCGCACTCAAGTGCCAAGCCCACTACATTCCCGAGCAAAGAATCATCGTCTCCTCATCTGGAGAGATTCTTTTCCTCATTAAGCCTGAATCCATCAACCAAATGATGAAAATCCCCCGAGCCGACTCTGCATCACCCTTCAACCTGGAAATTCTTACAGAATTATACCAAAAAATGACCTTCCCCCAAAGAGCTCAAATATTCGATATTTTCCTTCCCCCATCTGCTCAATTTCCCTCCACAAATCCTTCTTATCCTTCTTCCATGTTCTTGACTAAAGGAAATCACATTATCTCATCCCTTTGTGCCTTGTTAGGATATTATTCAGATCAGTGGGTAGATGAACCCATTCTGGGATTTTTATCCATCTTCTCTATCGATGAGAAGCCCACCACCCAGTTCGATTTTAGCACATTCCTGGCGGACAATATTCACAAATAGTTCGTGAGGCACGGAAGGCATGTTTCGATACTTGTCCATATTAGCGTACTTGTTCGTCTTCTTCCAGGCAGAAAAATTCATTTTTTCCATGCAGAAGATGGATGGAGATGGTAGACACTAGGCAGTGACAGCGTGGAACTCCTTGCTCAAGCACAACTCCACAGAGTTCAGTTTCAAAGAGTTCATTGATCAATTCTACCACCCAGTGGTAAGTATTCTTAGTGGCATGCCCGAGCCTCGGATAAATGATGAAGTTCAGAGGATCCTACATCTCTCAGATAACACAAAGACGGGGGATTGGTATTTGTACCAAGATTACACCGAGATCAGAGTATACAGGTGCGAGTTGGCACCGTATAAGCTGCCCAAGTATCTGCCTATCAGAATTTTTTCTTTGGAATACATAGGGCAGATAATAAATTTTGATGGTATCCATTTTGTGTCACTGAAGAAAAAGCAACAACTCAGAATCAAAGGGCAGATTGGCTCCTTTATCTGTAACAATCGTGGAACTGGGGAGGAAGAAGATAGGCTGCTAAGGGGAATTAAGTTCTTCATGAGTTTCCCATGGAATTACGATCCATGTGGGATCATATCCAAGATGAGGGTAAAAACAAAGAACATCCCATATGTCCATGAATCTAGGCCTGAAGTTGAAAAATTTGCAAACTAGACAGTTTGAGAGCCTAACACATTGGTTGAAGTAGAACAACAAGATCCCCCGGCCACTGTATCACAAACGACCACACCACAGGTCCCGAAAGAGAAAATGCCTAGGAAAGATTTATCTCCACCTGTCACTGAGGTATCATCCGACGAATTCTAGCTGCATACCAAGAGGCCTAAGATTATTTCAGTTCCTAGCCTGACCGGAGAAAAAGAAGCCCTGTCTACTACAGTGACCAAGGTCGATAGGCCACCCTTCGATGCAAGCCTCCAGAAGGTCATAACCTCAACACTACCGAAGAAATCCATAGATTCTCCAATGACCACCCAGCCAGGCAAGGTAGGACCGAAGTTGAGTATCTTTGAAAAATATGAGATGATCAAGAAAAGGAACCAGACCCTAACCAACAGTACTTGCGCCCAGTTCTGGAAGCAGATGTCGACTTCACAACATAGGCTGTTGTCGGCATTTGACACCGAGAAGGGAAGAATGCATATGGAATTCCTCCAAGCATAGGTGCTATATCCAAAGGTGATTACAGATTACAAAAGGGCCACCTTCGAATTTCAGATGAAGGACGTGTATCCAGCTGATTAGATGGATCTACACAAGCAGACAAGGGAAATGGTATTTTACACATTGGCGCATGCTTCCACCACTGCATCCAAATTGCAAGTGTCCCTGAACAATGTTAAGCCCTAATGTTGGCTCATTACCCCTTAATTGGGGCATATTATATTAGTAATGTTATTTTATTTATGTCGACTTTAGGCCATTAGTTGTAATTATACCTCCTAGTCTC
>JZKD02S0946677.1:264753-281363 GCA_000966675.3 Picea glauca | reverse complement strand
TATTAGTCTCGGTCGAAGGTGTAGAGGGACTATAACGATCGGTAATTTATTGGCTTTATATTAGTTTGTCATTTGACTATAAACTTTTGCATAATCTCTATTGTTCGAACTAGAGAACTAAAAACATAAGTTTGTATATAATAAAAAAAACCTTATATGTCATGATCTCATTGGATAATAGATTTGAGGTCTTATTGCCAACTTCACTATTCCCAATGTTTTATATTTAGGCATATCCAAAGTTTTTATCATCTACGGTCTTTTTGAATTTGCAATATTCATATTGAAATGTTTAGATACCCAAAGTTTTGAGCGTAGTCAATTTTTTATTAGTTGACTTCATATTACTTTGTTCTCTGAGTAATTTTTTTTTGCATAGTCTCCATTGTTCGAACTATTGTATTATTATTATTTTTTATTTTTCTTTATTGTTGCATACTTAGAGAAGCATTTTCATTATTGTGTATGTAAATTGGCCTGCTACATTGCATTATTTCTTAAATGTTTGCACAACACGAGGCCCTTTGACGGTTCTGACAGCCTTAAGTGTTTACCTAATAGGCCTCACAGCCGTAAATATTCACTCAACAAACGTGTTACAATACAGTTTCCTTTGATTTTTGGATATAGTCTTGTCTGTAGTGAATTTATGCAATATTGTTCTTCATTGGCATTACTGGTTCATTGGTTGATGCTTGCTCGTTGGTTCATTTGATGTTGCTTGTTGTTGTTTGATTCAACTTTGCAAAGTTGAGGTCCTGTAGCTGAAGTTGGACCTCTTGGTGCTTGTTCATTGGTTTGTTGTTTCCTGCTTCTTGTTGTTTGCTTCAACTTTGCAAGTTTGGGGTCCTGCATCCACAGTTGGACTTGTTGTTGCAATTTGCGCGGCTTGGAGCTACACTTCTATCATTCCTCATTCTCGGGTAAGTTTCGGTGCCATGGTTTCATTGATATTCCTTATTTGTTGTTTACTATTTGGAGCTTGCAAGCAAGAATTTTCAATACTAGGAGTCCCTGGGTCAAAATCCTCTTGCAAAACATCTTTCTGTGTGACTACTATGACCATAGAAACAATCGTCTGTTGTTGTCTTGTCCTTCTTGAGAACCCACCTCTATCGCAGCCATAGTGAGATATAAAAAATAAAATTGATTTTTTCTTCTCATTTTTTCTGGTCCTGAAAACCATGAGTTTGGTGCATTTCTCCCAGTCTATTCCCTTGCAAAACATCTTGTTCCCCTTTGAATGTCGATGCTAGACACATAACCCACATCTTTTGCAGCCACAGTGAAATATAAAAAATGAAATCGAATGTTCTCCTCATATTTTCTCTTCCTGGAAACCATACGCTTGCTGCATTTTTCCGAGGTTGTTCCCTTCCAATTACATATGCCAACATCCACATCCTAGATATCGTGCCATATCTCTTTCGAAAATAACAATGCAAAGGGGTTTAGAAAACAAATTTAGAGTTGTCATTGCAGAGCAAACATTTGCTAGGACCTTGTGACAGGGCATGCTTTTATTCTCTGAATCAAAAACCCCGTCCACCTGTTCATTTTATGATGTCCTTTATGTATTGCAAAGCATCTTCTACCACTGAAACTCTTATAGGATGCATGCGTGGAATAGGTTCAAAAATGGTATTCCTTGAATACCCGGTCTTTGTGCTGAGCAAATTTATAGTGTTATTCCATTTGCACTATCTCTTCTGTTTACTGCACTATTCACTGTACGTTTGTTTGTTTGTCATATGCTATAGCAAGTAGGGGGATTGAATTTGACAGGAAGAAGGTTGAAGGATGCATAATGAAATTGGTATGCAGTTCCGTACTTGTATTTTTTTTTTTGTTTTTTTTTTTCTCTATTTGCATATTATCTTAATATAGCTAAGAAACATCTTGAAAATCACAACTTAAGAGATGAGGCAAGTAATAGATGTTGAGTCCTATGAAATAGATACAAACTCTATTGTACATGACAACATTGACCAGGTATTGAATAGAAATGGGATTTTTAGATTGGATGCATTCTCGTATATTGTAGGAGATTACCTCTTCGATGAATTTCAAGTTCTATTGCATTTCTATTATTCCTTGACCGACCTGCAGAATGGATTGATAGATTATTTCATGGGTTGTTTAGAAAATGGCGAGGTTGAGGCATTAGATTCGTATCAATACTAATTGGCATCTGATTTTCTTTTCCAGTTGCATGGAATACATGATGTCACAATGTATTTTTCAAAAATGCGGTTCTCTGCATCTGCAATTCTGCTTGCACATGAGAGGGAACTTTGGGGAGATACATTTTGTATACAATGGCTATCCAAGTGGCTGAATATATCAATTGGAATATGGTCATTGCCAAGAAAAACAAGATATCTACTATCCAAAAAAATTGCATCTAGCGATCCATATTACATCTTGTTCCATGATGCCAATCCTGTCAGTGGTCATTATGAACCACTGATGTATAGAAAATTATCCATATGCGATCTTGGAGGACCTCATATTTACTTGTCCCTCATTTGCAAAGACCTTGAATCACATTGGAAATGAATTATGCATCATATAGACTCCCATGGATTGCACATAGCAACAACTATTGCATCTAGTTGTGGAGATAGTTTGTTCAATGAAATTTGATATTTGGTAGCAACATAGTTCGATGTGCAGTCACTGTAGCTTTACATTGTACAATCCTTTTGAAATGAAATTATAGGCGGCAACCAACAAGATTTTAGCAGCTTGCATCAACACCTTTTACCATATCTCCTAGAAAGTATGCTGACAATTGGAAGTTGGCAACAATACCTTGTGAACATGGCACTGCCATATAAGAAAGGAAATGTAGAGGGTGGCTGATTCTGTTTGCAATGGCTATCTATCATATTCAGAGTAAATATGCAAGTCTGGTTAGCCCTATCGAATGGTACTATCCATTCCTACCGTATTGATTCAAACTATGATTGAACAATTGACATCATCTCGTTGAAAACAAATACACCACATATCCATTATCAACCTTCAATGAGAAATACTACTAGTTTAGGGTCCACTATCCATGCCACCCAAACCACATCGAATCTGCATAAGCGTCACATTCTATTTAATGAGAATGAAATTCATCCCAGTTGTGATGAGGCCATACAGATCTTAAACAAAAAATATGGACTAACTTATCACAACTTGAAAAAGGTCATACGTCAGAGAAAAAAATACATTGGTAGTATAAGAAATACTACCAGTTCAGGATCCAGTGTCCATGCCACCCAAACTGCATTGAATCTGCATAATCGTCGCATGCTATTTAATCGGAATGAAAATCATCCCAATTGTCATGAGGTCATCCAGACCTTGAAAAAAAAATGTAGAGTAACAACTTGAAAAAGGTCATACATTAGAGAAACAAATACATTGGTAGGATTCCTTCTAGACAAAAAATCTCATATCATAGCCTAAAAAATATTGTTAGTGCACAACACAATAGCATTTTCGAATTTTTCGCTGAACAAAAACATCACATGTCCAAAGACAAAGAACATCACAGTTTGCATCATCGAGATGGTGAGGATGCAATGCCCATAAGAAATGTTGATTCCACCTCCAACATGGCTTGTCAACAAGCGAAACTAGTTTCCAGTGGGAAGCATAAGTTAACCTACCACATCTTGAAAACATAGATACGTGAGAGAAATAGGTACGGCCACATATCCCACAATGATCATGGTACTGAACAAGAGGAAAAAATAACATTTCATGGGCTAGAGGCAACACCATGCACTGCTAGCAATGAAAACCAACAAACACTTTCTACGCATACTTGTCTAGGGAAGAAATATGCAAAACATATCTATATGAAACAAAATAAAGACACTCTTTCCATTGCATGTGAAATTTGCGATCAATTGAATTTCAAAAAAAACACTAAGTCTTTCACGCCTGATTTGGAAGAAAAATACCTCGGCTTGACACTAAATGATAGAACATTTTCCAGTGGCAATATTTGTCTTCCATGCAAACAATCACTTGAAAATGGAAAATTGCCACACTTTGCAATTCCTGACCAAATAAGATGTAATACACCACTACCAAATGGGTTTAACATGATCAATTATTAATGTGCCTGTCCAACTAGATGTTGTGCAAAAATCCTTGCCACAATTCATTAGTGATACAATGACAATTTCTGTATCTCTCAAAAGATGCTTGCAATACAAAAATGCATACCAGACAGGTAAAGTGCATGTGCATGCTGTCATGAAAGCATTGAAAGAATTATGTTCCAGGGCCCTGTACAAAGCACATAACATTTGTATAAATGAGAACTGGAACAATGTTCTTGGAGAAGGGGATGAAAACTCTGCATAGACTCTCAAGATTGCTAGTGAATTTGATATAAGCAATGAATCAAAGAATGAAAGACCTCTTGAAACATTGATACATGGATTCACTGACTCACAATGCATTTGTGACTTGCAAGACAAGATTGTCAAAATTTCACCTGCTGAGGTTTAATGTCCACTTGGAATATTCAAGGAAAAATTTGTTGAGGAAATGAACTTCCCAACATTGTTCTATGGATATCCATGTCCCAGTGACATTACAGAATGATTCAACTACCATAAAATAGTTCGATGGGAACTGCTACATTCAAGCGGTAACTTCTCCCGTCACATAACAAATTTGTTTTTCAAAACAATGTGCATAATAATTGAGAAAGTGTTGCCTTGCATGTGGGTGCGAATAAGAAAAGACTAGCTACAAGTAAGAAAGTTATTAGCCAAAGATGTCAAGTACAAATAAAACCTAGAAAAATCATGAAATCTGATATTGGATACACAGATTTCAAAAACATTCGCATCTCTCCTGACTATTTGCAACAAAACATTTTTTTTTTTTTTTTTGAAATGATCCAACAATTAGGACCTCCAAAATTTTTCATCACATTTACAAGTGCAGAGCATCTCTAAGATCTGTTGGTCTCTACAATGTCTACATTGTGTAGGAACAAGAAAAGGAAAAAAACAAACTGATACATTGGAAAATGATGACATTGACTACCTCATAAGAAAAGACTCAGTGACATGTACTCCCTACTATAGACATAGAATAAATGATTTGAGGCAATTGATATGCCATGATGAAACATTTTTCATAAAAATATCAAACTACATTTTTGTGACTGAGTTTCAGAATAGGGGGACTGAACATGACCACGCACTGTTGTGGATAGAGGGTGCACTGGTCTATGGAAATGACAACAACTCACATATTGAGAAATTTGTGGACAAATACATAACATGCAACACACATCATTTGGATCTAGACCTTGCCAAAGTTCATAGACATTGTCATACAAGAAGGTTTAAAAAATGAAAAAATTCACATTGCAGATACAACTTCCTTGTTCCGCCAATAAGAACAACAAAAATCATAGAGCAACTTAGTTTAGAGGACAATGTTGTCATTGAAAAATCTAAATCCTTGTTCTCATTTCTAGAACACCGAGACTTTGATGAGTTAATGAGCTTCGACAACTTCTTGATAGAGCTAAGTCTAACAGAAGATGAGTACCTCCAAGACATACAATGCACCCATAAACAACCAACATTTTTCTTTAAACGAAAACTTTCCCATATTTGGAACAAAGGTTTCTCCAAGGACATACTAGTTATGTGGAATGCAAATACAAATGTGCAGTATGTCCTCATTTCATATGCTGCAACATCATACTGTACCTCGTATATGACAAAGGTTGACAAATCTATGACGGTTGCATTCAAAAGAATACACAAAGAACATGAAAAAAGTCATATTGATGCTATGAAAATGATGCATATGCTTGGAAATACATTACTTAATCTTCAACAAATGTCTGCTCAACAAGCAGTCCACATTGCACTTTCTCTACCCCTCAACTCTAGTTCAAGGAAATGTGTCTTCATAAACACATCTCCACTTGAGAAACACACATTTACGCTTAAACCACCGTCTTTTCTAGAACAAGAGCCTGAAAATTCAGAGGACGTACTATGTCTCTCTATTATTTATTATTACCTATAACGTCCATCTCCTATTAAGCATATCTTCTTAGCAGAGTTCGTATCACATTACAAAAAAAATGGTGCACCCATATCAAAAAGAAAAAAAACCTCTGTAATACACTTTGTCAAATACAACAAACATACTGATTATGAAAACTATTGTAGAGAAAAACTATTGTTATACATTCCGTTTGATCAAAATGAAAACACATTAAAACATAACTTCCCTACATGGGAAGTTGCATATGTTTCCTATGAGACTACAATACAAACCAATGAATCTAGATTTACATACAATGTTAATCCAACATGGGGTGATCTAGAAAGTGCAGTTCATGAACTAGAGAACCCTAACAATGTTGATGAGACATTCACAAACCGTAAAACAACTAGAACTCTCTGCAAGTCCTATGACTTGCAAGCAGATTTGCCTCGTCCTAGAGTGTCCGACATTGAAAAACGTATCAATATTGGCTTTCAAGTCACAAAACATCCTTTCCTTATTGAAAAAAAAGAATACCATAGATTCAAACATCTGTTGAATCGAGAGCAACAAAAAATTCTAAAGGACATTGCAATTAAAAAATGCTTGAACATGCACACTCCTGTGCACTTTTTCCTTACAAGTGGGGCAGAAACATGCAAGACATTCACAACGAAAGCACTATTCCAAATTCTTATATGAATCTATGATTCAAACAATTCCTCTGATCGTATGGAACCAAAGGGGATAATAGTTGCATACATAGGAAAAACTGCATATAATGCAGGTGGAACAACATTCCACTCTGCATTTTTTATGCCTTTTAACAAGTCACAGTTTCTTCCACTCAACAAGGAAATGTTAGATACCTTGTCTAAGCATTATGATGAACTGCAACTTGTCTTCATAGATGATGCATCTTTGATTGGAAGTCGCTTCTTGTATTCCATTGACAACCGTTTGAGAAACATAAAACCTGTGCACACCAAATACTTTGGAAACATTGACATGATATTCTGTGGGGATCTTTACCAGGCACAACCCATCCAAGATTCTTTGATATTTGAACAACCTACAATCAAGATGAAAATAGTGAAACATGACTTCTGGAAAGACAATATAAAATGCTTTGAATTGCATACTACAATGCGCCAGATAGATGAAACATTTATTGCAATTCTGAATAGAATGCAGACAAACATCCAAACACATGATGCCTTAATATATATCAATTCAAGGTGCATGCAACCTACACCAACAAACCCAACCTTCCCTTACCTGTTCTACACGAATAAGGATGTTGCAATGCATAATAGGTACATGCTATCACTCATGCCTGGAAATGATCATCAGTTCAATTGACCTCAAAGAAGGCAACCATGGAAATGTACCACGTCGTGAACATACATCCACTTTGCCTTTTCAACTTGTCCTGAAACAAGACATGTTGGTTGAGATATATGCTTGCAACTATGATTCACAGGATGGCTTGGTAAATGGTGCAGATGGAATTCTCAAAGGCTATACCAAAATATAAAAACTTGATGTCCTCTAGATTAGGTTCCATGAGACACATATAGGCCACTGACAAGCAAACAAGTTGGCTTATCCATATAATTCAAACACTGCATGTGATTGGACACCTATCTTACGGATATAAAAAACAGTATCAACATAGACAAAGAAAGGTCGACTAAATATTCAAAAATAGTTTCCAATTAAACTTGCATGTGCATGCACAGTCCACAAATCACAAGGACCAACACTTGATAATGTTGCATTTGATCCTGTTGGAATTCGAATACATGGACTTGTATACACAACACTATCCCACGTCAGAAGTATAGACTCCTTGTATTTACTAAGTGCTCTTACAAAAAATAACTTCAAAGTCAAACACAAAGTTGATATTGAGATGCAACACCTTAGGACTACCGCAAAGTGGCATCTACAGTATGACTACCAATCCATACAAACAAGCTCATCTGTATCAATTCTCTCACTTAACACGCACAACCTACATGCACATATGGATGATATAGTCAATGACTATGACACAATGCAATCTGATATTCTGTGCTTCCAGGAAACATACATGACATTATGCATGCAAAACAAGAAATTTCCAAATCACAATTGCATATCGAGTTACATTACACATGGGGTGATGATATTAGTGAAAAAACATGTCACAATTTTGGAGCATATGCATTTTGAAGAAAACAATGTTGAGATGGTGCTCGCAAAAGTAATTTTTGATGGATAAGAAATTGCAATACTGAATCTCTATGTTGCTCCGCATGCAACATTCTCCAACATACTAAATGTTCTTTCCAATGCATTAGAGCATTTGCATCTGAACGAAACCATTGTCATTGTAGGAGACTTCAATATTGACATGCTACAAAATAATACCATAACAAATGAATTGGAAATCTATATGTGCAAATACAGTCTCCGCTTTCTTTTGGATAAGATAAACCATGTACAAAACACACTTATTGACCATGTATGGTTGAATGTGCCCATTTCTCAATACATTGTCTTTATCTTAGACACATACTAGTCTGATCATGATACAATTGGTATTGCACTTGAATTATGAAATATACATCAAACATATTGCAAAATCATATTTCTATGTCTCAAAGAATATCTGTCTAGCTTCTTGCAAAAAACCAAGTTATCCAACTTCTTAGTTTTTCCTGATTTGTAATTGATTTTGGACACAAAAGTTTTTTACACAATTTTTTATATATACACATACATGGATGAAGAAAAAAAAAACCAGTACATTCTTCTAACACTATATGTTACTCTATTCCTTTTATTCTAGTTTATTTACTGTATGTACATATTCCTTGTTTTTTTCTTACATATCAACTTACGTTCATGTTCATTTTGTTTTGTACTTTATTTCATTGAAACAAACAAGAAAACTGGACAAGGCAAATAACTCTTAACCAAAAATGTAGAAGAATACATACAAAGGTGCATACTTCTACCCGTATTCCATATCCAATTGTTTTTCATTTACTTTGTCTATACTTATTCCACTGGTTTGCAACTCTTTTGTTTTTTTCCTTAGATATTGCATATCTTCCTTTATATTGACTTATCTTCATGTCAATTGTATTTTCTGTGCCACTACCTTGAAATAAATAAATTTCTACTCCATCTTTTTTTCATGTGTTCCTACATAGAAACTTGCCTTCATGTCCATTGTATTCTCTGTATTGCTACATTGAAAAAAGAACAGACTAATTGAACACAAAGATGGAGCCTTATGTGCCATAACTAAGAAAGTTGGAGTAAAATCTTCCAAAAGGTATTGCTATAGTGGTGCGACAACAAATACAATGCGTATGCCTACTGCACATCCATATCGAGTATGAACAATATACATGTGTTCATAGCCATTGTTTCAGAAGTGACATGGGCATGGGCCATGAACTATCGCAAACATCAGCACAACGAAAATGTCGAAGGTAAGCATTCATAGATTATGCTCTTGCTATGTTTACGAAACAAATATCTGCAGTTATTTATTCTGTTATGCCATGGTAAATATGTTTATGTCGTTTACACCACATGTTTTTTAGTTCACAAGAATTATCGACAAGTAGAAGTGAAACCTCCATCATAGTACAAGGTCCAAAGAGTAAGAGGTATGGTTACAGAACTCTGATCTACATACATTGTCCAATTTGTCCATATATTGAAGCTTGTCATATTTTAGAATATGCTTGCATGTAAGAATGCCAAGTCATATATTTTCTCTATTTGCTTGTTGAAATAGATATAAACAACATCTCTTTTAACTTGAACCAGGGTCTGTTGAGCTCCAACTATATTTTATGGCTGGGAATGTTTTTCCCATAGTTGATGTGTTTCTATCGCTTGATAATTATCAGACTAAGTGTTCATGTGTGAGGCATACAATTCTTTGCTCCCTTTCTTTTTCATCTTCTATACTTACCCATTTTTCCCTTTTCTTCTTCCCCTCTATTATCCATTTCTGGTTCTATACTTAGTCGCATATCTATGCTCGCAGGTTCCTAGGGTGGTAGAGTGAGAAATTCTATATCCATCTATATCTTCACATCACAAGTCTGACTGATCTCCGTTCATTTTCATACTTAGCCAATTTATGGGTGCGAGTTCCCGCATAGGCGCCATCGAACTCTCGTGCCTCGTGTTCGGAGCATACATCTTGCACCCAAAAAGTCAATCATATACAATTCGACCCCAGACTCCTTGAACTCCCAAGCCTCACGCTACCTATGATGACTCCATCTGAATGCTTGCATATAAGTATGCCAATTCATATATTTTTTCTACTGCTTGTTGAGATAGATATAAACAACATCTCTTTTATATTGAACCAGGGTCTGTTGATCTCTAGCTATATTCCATGGAAGAGAATTTTTTTCCCATAGTTGATGTGTTTCCATCACTTCATAGTGATCATACAAAGTGTTGTTGTGTGAGGCATACAGTTCTTTGATCCCTTTCTTTTTCCTCTTCTATACTTACCCGTTCTTCCCTTTTCTTCTTTCCCTCTATTATCTGTTTTTGGTTCTATACTTAGTCGCATATCTATGCTCCGGGGTTCCTGGGGTGGCAGAGTGAGAAATTATATATCCATCTATATCTTCTCATCATGGGTTCGACCGACCGCCGTTCATTTCCATACTTAGCCAATTTTATGACTGTGGGTTCCCACGTAGGCACTATCGAACTCTCATGCCCCGTGTTCGTGTATACATCTTGCACCCAAAACTTTCGTGATCTACAATTTGAGCCCAAACTCCTCAAACTCGCCAACCTCACTCTACCTATGATAAATCTGTTTGACTTCCCCACCTTTCCATACTTAAGACCAAGTGTTGTTTTGTGACATATGAAGTTCTTTGCTCCGTTTCTTTTTCTTCTTCTATACTTGCCCATTTTTCCCTTTTCTTCTTCCCCTCTATTATCTGTTTCTGGTTCTATACCTAGTCACATATCTATGCTCACGAGTTCCTGGGGTTGCAGATTCATAAATTCTATATCCATCCTATATCTTCACATCACGAGTTTGACCGACCGCTATTCATTTCCATACTTAGCCAATTTTCTGCCCATAGATTCTCAGCTAGGCCCTATCGAACTCTCATGTCCAGTGTTTGGGGTATACATATTGCATCCAAAACTTTGGTGATCTACAATTCGACCCCGGGATCCTTGAATTTGCAAGCCTCACTCTACCTACGAGCTTTTTGAAATAGATATAAACAACATCTCTTTGGACTTCAACCAAGGTCTATTGACCTCCAACTATATTTCATGGATGAGAATTTTTTCCCATAGTTGATGTGTTTCTATCACTTGATAATTATTAGACTAAGTGTTGTTGTGTGAGTCATAAAGTTCTTTGCTCCCTTTCTTTTTCCTCTTCTATACTTAGTTGAATTTATATGCTTGTCGGTTCCCGGGTGGCGGACTGAGAAATTATATATCCATATATATATTGACATCATGAGTCCGACCGAATGCCATTCGTTTCCTTAGCCAATTTTATGGCCGCGGGTTCTCGGGTAGGCATTATCGAACTCTCATGCCCCGTGTTTGGAGTATACATATTGCACCCAAAAATTGGGTGATCTAAAATTCGACCACAGACTACTCGAATTCACAAGCCTCACTCTACCTACAATGAATCTATCTGACCGCCCCGCCTTTCCATACTTAATCGATTATTCAAAGTTTCGCAGGTTCACAAACTCCCATGTTCACAAAAGTATCGAAGAAATTTTCGCTCCCCTCCATCCACGCCACCTTCGCCCCTTCCCAATGCATATTAATTATGCTTTTACTAGTGACAACTCACCATAAATGTTTGAAAATATTGGCATTAATAAGCGGAAAGCTCGAGGACATCTCCCATTAAAATGCATTAATGGGAGAATATTATGAAATCTGATGACTTTTTTTTGTCAATATTGAATTGGCAAAAAAATGTTCGTTATTCTAGTTTTTTTAAGGCATCATCATAGCAATAATGCAATATTTTGTTAGCCCATTGTCATCTACAAAGGTGTTGACATGATGCCCCTCTTTAGTATTGTGAATATATTATAGCTTGGCATATTTGAGAGTATTCTTGCATATGAAAATGTTAATCCACCCTTCAAATTTGAACATGGTTTTCATTTGGGCCACAAAAAATACTAATAAAATAAAATAATATGAACAATGTTTAAGTAAATATAAACAAATTATCTTTTAACTTGAACCTGATTTTGTCGAGCTCCACGTATGTTACATAGCTGAAAATGTTTTTCCCATAGTTAATGTTTATGGCCGCCAATTCTTAGATTGGTGCTATCGAAATCTCATGCCCCATGTTTCGTGATATACATCTTGCACCCAAAACTTCCATTATCTACAATTCGACCGCAGACTCCTTGAACTTACAAATTTCACTCTACATACGATGAGCCTGTTTGGGTCTGTCTAGCTGCCCCTCCTTTTCATACTTTGTCTATTTCCCTGCCACCTTTGCACACTTTCCCAATGCAAATTGATTACACTTTTATCAGTTACAATCCACCACACAGGTTCAAAAAGATTGGCATTAATGAGCGAAAAGCTCGAGGACATCTCCCATTAAAATGCATTAAACCAAGATTTATGGGAGATTATATTACCATCCTCCAGTATTCATTCTAAATATTATCACACAATTATTATCACATGTAGCAATATAAACAAATCTTCATCAAAACATTATCTTTTATCACAGGTACCCCACATGCACCCTAGTCGTTTGAAGTGAACGATATTTGGATCCATCAACTAAACCTCCCTATTATCGAATTGGCGAAGGTCAATATTATGGCATCTAATTTTATTTTATTTTGTGTGGATCTTGAGCTCGGAAAAACTGTTATTTACTTTATCTTTTTTAAGGCATTATACCCCGCCTTTCCATACTTAGTCGATTATTCACCTCCTATTGTCACAGATTCACAGGTTCCCAGGATCCCAGGTTCACAAAATTTTCGAAGTAGTTTTCACTCCCGTCCATCCCTGCCACCTTGCATGCTTCCCAATGCACATTAACTATGCCATTATTACTGAAAAATTACCACACACATCGAAAAGGTTGACATTAACAGGAAAAAAGGTCGAGGACATCTCCCATTAAAACGCATTGAACCAAGATTTACGAGAGATTATATTATCATGCTCCAAAGTTTATTTTAAACAATATCGGGAGAAAAGGAACGTTCTCATGACCTTATGGCTGCAAATCGACAACATTTATGTGGAGATATCCTGAATATTTTCAGGTGTGACGACCAGATTTTTCAGTGGTCCAGAGCTTATGACTACTACTCATCCCCTTCTACCCAGAAGGAATTTATCTGTTCATATGGAATTGCACAAGCAAGTTGTGTCCCCAAAAGTTTTGACTATAAGGAGTTGGTCACCTTCTGCGTCGAAAAATATATTCTGAAGCAGCGAATTATCTAGTTCCGGGACCATTCCCGAGTCTCCCTATCACCTCAATTATTTTGAAATATGTTAAGACTTCCCGACCCAACACCTAATTTCAAGGGTGAGAATTGCAGAGAGTTCTTAAAGAAGCATGATAATGAATTAGACCTCTTGCCAAAGTTCTTAGAGAACCTAGTGGCTAGTCACGAGGATATGACCATATTACAGGTTAGTGCATTTAAGAACCCTTTCCTGGAAATTGCATGGCTTTTCATGAGGATAGCGGGACAATAAAGTACAACCAGCATCTCTCAGATGATTCTGTATATTTTATATTTTACGGTGAAGAAACAAGCCAACTTCCATTGGGGCAAGTTGATTTCCATTTAAATCTCTTCCCAATTATTGCAATAAACAAGACAGAAAAAATTCTTTATGTCATCTTATTTAATTTTTGTGGTGGAGAATTGTTGTCCATTCCATGAATTATCTATGTATAAGAAGGCAAACTATGAATTTGACCCAGTAACCTTATGGTACCAGATATTATGGAGACACGATGCCTCCCAACATTTTTATGAAGTCTTTAATGATTTTTTTTCAGTTTTTAAAGGATTGATATTTGGAACATATTTTACCCGGTTGTTTGACCACGTGACCAAGTTCCTGGATAGGAAGGGCACGTGAGAAGAAATGGAAAACTATAATGTTATAAGGATTTTTGTGTGATAACAAAATCCTTTCTTCCTTCCATGTCACATATCTGGTACAATGTTTTTTGCTGAAACAATAAGGCAGTACACTTACTGGTTGCATTTCTTCCATGTAAAGAGAAAAAATCAATTCATCCCTTTGCCTTGGAAAGTCAGGGATTTCATATTAAGGAATATGAAGAAAATTGATGGTTTCATGGGCCACTTCCACAACTTCAATTTGAAATGTGTTGAAAAAGTAAAAGGGTTCGAGCCTGATGGTATTTTTGTAGAACACCTATTGGTTGTCGGTTTCAACAATTCTTTCACTGATACTATCCTGAATGAAGATGAAGATAATGCCTCAGGAAGTCCTTCTCATGAAATCGATAACCTCGAGATAGTAGTCAACACCAATGATTCGTACAAGAAAAAACGAAAAGGCCCAGGTGAGAAAAATGCCCAATCCCTGACCGCCACACCCAAGAGTACAACATCTTGGAGCAATACTCCGACAACCTACCCAAAAAATAAATTCACACATAGTTATCCAGGTAGAGGAAGAGACAAGAACCCTCCCTTCGACAAAATTGAAAGTTCTCACAAACATTCCCTGAGAAAAAAATGGGAAATAATAGTGCAAGAACAAGAGGGACCGAGGGGAAAAATTGATATCCACAATATCTCCCTCAAAGATATAGAACTAGAAATTGACATTGAAAAAATGTTCCTCAATGGCTACTAGCTAGAGAGAACTACTCTACATACTTCTGATATGAAGATAATTGGGACCGATACCTTGGACAAAGAAGAGTCTTTTGCATTTCAGAGTGTTGTTTTTTACAACGAATCCAAAAAATTGGTTATTGAAAAGAGAGATGTAAAGAATAAGAAAGGGAAATCTCGTTCATAGATGAAAATATGAAACATTCATCCTTCCCATATCTCCTAGATACACCAAGAAAATGGATATTCTCTAGACAACTCTATTAGCGGCCTTGAAGCGGAGAACATCATGTTAAAGGAGCGAATTGAAGAATTGGAGGGAGCTCTAATGCCTCTTCCATTGTTTTCTACTCCCTTGGAAATGATCAAGCCCATCTCACTTGTGACAAAGTTAAAAGGATCAACAAGCCTTCTCACATCAGCCCGAGTCTATGTGGAAAAGGATATAAAGAGAAGAATGCAATTAATAACAAAAGCTTGGGAGATGTCAAAGAGTATGGTCTCTTTTGGAGCAAGAGTGCGTGCTTTTCATGATTATCTGTGATCCATATTTTATGAAAAAAACAAAATGACTACAGATTATTAACAAGTTAACACAAAATAACAGAGATACAATAAAACTGGTTTTCTATTCAATAAGTAAATAAGCTAAAACTGTAAAATGCAGTGGAAAACAAGCTTGCTGGAATGGTGGTGGCTTATCTCTGAGAAGCGATGTGACGATTGCGCTCATTCACAAAAATATGATTAAAATGAGGATATTAAGGAAGTTTTACAATAAAAAGGACTTCCCAAAACCCCATACATCCAAAAACCTGAACCTAGGAGATGAAGCGCCAAAAGTCATGTGGGCCCCGTTTGGGTAAGTTAGTACATCAAACTCCCAGGGTCATAACTTTTGCATATGATCTTTGTTTTAGGCGCATGATAGCTCGTTGGAAAGGTATTTTTTGAGGAGATTCATTTTGGATTCAATATTGAAGGAATTTCAATATTTCTCCTCGTTTTTCCCAAAAACATCTCTGGAAGTGAAAAACTCCTAAAAATAGTAAATTACTAAAATTGTCAGAAAACTGTTTTGAGCCAATTGGAAAAGGTGGTTGGCCACCGATATCCACCTGGATCAATACTCCCTTCTTAGGAAGAAATTGTATTCATTGTGTTGAGTTCCCCCATCATATGAGGAAATTTCTGCTGAATTTGGCCCCGGGTGAGCCACTTGCCTTGGTGTAGGAGCTGCCCTGCTTTGATGACTCGATAAAGATGGATCCTTTGTTGTCAAGTGCCCTTGATCTATGTGTCCACAATATGATCATTGGATGCATGTTGTATGCAGTTGGGTTTGAGCTCTGTTGGTGTCAACTGTTCAGCTACTTCTGAGGTGTCCAATAATGGTGGGAAATAAGGGTGAAGGAGATCCACGTTGAACAATGGGTGCAAGCTAAGGAAAGGTGTTAAAGCCCCAATATTGGCTCATTAACCCTTAATTGGGGCATATTAGATTAGTAATGTTATTTTATTTATGTCATCTTGCTCATTAACCCTTAATTGGGTCATATTAGATTAGTAATGTTATTTTATTTATGTCGGATTTAGGCCATTAGTTGTAATTATACCTCCTAGTCTCCTATGTATACCAAGGAGACATTTTCATTTTGAATCATCTTGTACTTGAAC
>JZKD02S0946677.1:249231-260777 GCA_000966675.3 Picea glauca | reverse complement strand
AATCATCTTGTACTTGAACATTTAAGTGGGGTAAAAGGAGGTTGCCCCCTCGAAGAGGCTTATTATCTGAAATTATCTCTTTTTCAAGGTGTTGAGTACTTTTCCTGAGGTTTTACTATGCTATATTGATGTTTGGTTCTTAACAAAAGGAGGAATGTTGAGCTCAAAAGAATTATCCCCCATGGCCTTGGTGATGGTGTACAACCCATAAGGGAGTGGACGAAGCTTCTGATGGGGTCTTGTAAGGCGTTCTTTTTGCAAGTGCAACCAAACTTTGTTGCCCACCTGAAACTTATGTGGCAACTGATGTTGATCATGGCACTGCTTGTACTTTTCATTGGACTTCTATAGGATATCCTAAACCTGTTGGCAGGATGTGATGGATCTGCTCAAAGAATCGGGTTGCTTTTTTAGCTTCAGTTGGTGCAGGAGATGAATCAGTCAAGGTGACCACAATGGGAAGTGCAACACTTATGGGATCCAATGGTTGGAATTCCAACCCAACATGAAAGGGGTTGTGGTCTATTGAGATATCCAAGGCTCGGTTGTAGCTATGCTGGACATAGGAAAGTATTTCATCCCATGTGAGATTTTTCTTTGAATTATACATGCGAAGGATATGCACAATCATTTGATTTATGACCTCGGTTTGACCATCTGTTTGGGGGTGGAAGGCCGTGGATTTGGTGAGCTTGGTGTCCAAAAATGACCAGAGGATTGACCAGAATGTGCTGAGAAATCGACTATCCTGATCGAAGACAATGGTTTGTGGGATTCCAAAATGTACCCAGACTCGTTCATAGAAGAGCTTGGCAGTGGCCTCTGCTGTGATTCTCTTCTTGCAGACAACCAAGATCACCATCTTAGAAAAGCAATCAACAACCAAAAAAAAATATTCATTTCCACACTTGGTGGATGGGAGGCCCGACATGTAGTCCATTGAGATGGATTCCCATGGCATGTTAGGAATAGGAAGAAGGGTGTACATGACCTATTTCTTAGTGGTCGGTTTGACAATAACGTAGACAATGTAGGACTTGATATACTTGCTAACCTCCTGTCGAAGTTTCGACCAATAGAAATGTTTCAGTAGCATCGCCATTGTATTTTTGACACCAAAGTGTCCTACAACCCGATTGTAGTGGGCTTCCCATATCATCTTCGCTCGCTCGCTTGATGGAACAAAGATATGGCCCAGATGAAACAACAACCCATCTCGAAGATGGAAATTATCGACAACTGCATTTGCACCCAACATTTGGTAGGTGGTGGTGAATTTTGTGTCTTTCTCATAGAGTTGGGGCCATCCAGAGGTCTCATGGATGCAAGAGTCTAGCACCATGGTGAGTGCCATGACTGGTGGTCTACTAAGGCAATCAACGACGTGGTTGGTGCTTCCTCTTTTATACTTGATGTTGAGGTGGAATTGTTGCAAATATGTGGACCACTTTTGATGGATGTCATTATGTAATTTTTCTTGTGTCTGCATGAATTGTAGTGGCTTATGATCAGTGTGGATGACTGTCTCCTTCCCAAGAGTGTAATGTCTCCACTGGCGACAAGCTTTCACAATGGAGTACAATTCTTTATTGTAAGTAGGTTACTTATGGAAAACATATGATAGTGTCTCACTATGATAGGCCATGGGGTGGTCGTCTTGAGTGAGAACAGAGCCCACATCATAGTCTGAAGCATCTATCTCGGTCTCAAAGGGTTGTTGCAGGTCTTGTAGTGAAAGTACTAGGGTTGAGCACAAACCCTGCTTCAAATCATCGAATGCTTGTTTTTGGGACTAGCCCCATGAAAATTTCAACTTACCAACACCCTTTGTTATTTGTATGAGGGCCCATGCACTATGGCAAAATCCAAACATGAACCTACAGTAGAAATTGGCAAGGCCCAAGAAGCTCCGAAGCTCAGTGAGTGTGGTGGGGGCTGGCCAGTCACAGATGACTTGGATCTTGGTTGGATCCACATGTACACCATGCTAATCAATGATGTAGCCTAGGTAATGGACCCTGTCCATGCTGAAGGAGAATTTTTCCAAGTTGGCATATAGCTTGTGCTATCATAGGGTGTGTAGAACCTACTGAATATGCTGCAAGTGTTTGGCCCAAGTCTTGTTTAAATGAGAATTTCATCCAGATACACCATTACAAAAGTATTGGTGAATGGTCGTAGGATATCATACATCATCCTCATAAAAGTGGCTGGAGCATTTGTCAAACCAAAGGGCATGATCAACCATTCAAAAAGGCCTTCCTTTGACTTGAAAGCGGTCTTCCATACATCTGTCTATTCTATCGGGACTTGGTGGTAGCCAGACTTTAGATCAATGTTACTGAAGTATTTGGCCTCGTGAGTTGATCAAGGAGGTCTTCGATTCAGGGAATCAGGTACCAGTTTCTGACTGTGATTTTATTCAGATCCTGGTAATCAATGCAGAGTCGTCAGGTTCCATCTTTCTTCTGTACCAACATGATTGGGCTCCCGCAAGGTGATGAGATGGGACAGATGTGCCCCTTGTGGAGAAGTTCTTGGATCTATCACTTGATCTCCTCATTCTCTAACAGAGAGCGGTGATAAATTAGCCCATTGGGTAGTGGTGCGTCGGGGGTCAAATCGATGGGGTGCTTGACCTGATAGAGTAGAGGTACCTCGGTAGGTGAGGAGAAGATATCCGAGTATTCTTCCATGACCTTATCTACTTGCTTCTATTGTGTGGAGAGGTTGGCTGCAAATACCCTGGATGTGGCTATGATCTTTCGCTCATTCTGAGAGAGAATCATGAAGAAGACAAACTTCCCCATTTGAGAGATGACATTCCTACATTTCTTATCCGAGATCAAAGAAATAGCACTAGGTGGGACTGCCTCGGGTATCCTGTACAATTTCCTGTTCAAAGTAATAATAACACTACGAGATCTAGACCCATATACAACATGACATTTCCATAAATAAGGTTAGCCCAAAATAACATCACAAACTTTGAGAGGATGAACATCGCACAATACCTCGTCTTTGAAGGGCTTGATGTCATACAGTAGTCGACAATGTTGGTTGACACGAAGAACACTTCCTTGGCAGAGCCATCTGATGGTGTAGGGTTGTGGGTGCAGGGTTGTCGGCAGGGCCAACTTCTTGATGACCTCTGCTAAGATGAGGTTCTTCTGGATACCGCTATCAAGAATGAAGTGCAATGGGGTGCCTTTTACCCACATCTATGAATGGAAGAGGCACTCTCCTTCTTCTGGCTTGTATGGTTCACCAGACTGGAGCTTGGTGGTAGTAATAGTGGCACTAAGTTCCGTGTCAATAATCTATCTTCCCCTTTTTGGTTCTGAATCAGAGTCAGAAACCGCATCTGATTCAGAGGATTTCACTTCAGCCACCAACGAATTCTTTGAGAGGCAGTCAGCTAAGGGCTCTTATGGAAGTCGCACCACTTCCCGGTGTCTTTCTTTGTCTTTCCGGTGTCCTTCTTTTCTTGCATTTTGGACTGGTTGTCCTGATATTGTACATATTTTCACTATCCTTTATTCTGTGGGTTGGGGCCACCCTTTCTTGGCTTTTGTTGTGAGGGGTTCCTAGGCCCAAATTGTCGTGCCTTTTGTTTGAGCTTCTACTTGATTTTGATGGCATATCGGTAGGCCGCACCCAAGGATGAGATGTACAAAAATTGCATTTCAGTATGGATATATCTATGTAGAGCACCACGATACTTGGGCACTAGATTTAGCTCCGAATCTTTGATACCCATCTTGGTGCGCAAGGTATGGAAGACATTTGTGAAATCTAGCACTGCTTGGTCTCTTTCTTGCCACAATGTGGTCCATTTGGTATACAAATCGTCATAACTTCTGACAAGGTAGTATTGTTCCTTAATAACATCCCTGAAGGATTCCCAGGTGGTCATGACTATAAATAATGAGGGTTCCTTTATTTCCTTTTTCTCACAGAAAGTTTCCCACCAATATTTGACATGGGGAACAACTTTGAGGAGTGCAAAAGTAATCTTTTCTCTATTCGAAAAGTTATGGAAAGAAAAATACCCTTCAAGTAGATTCAACCGCTGGTCTACAACATTTGTGTCTATATGACCTTCAAATATAGGAATATCAAATTTTATTTGTACCTCGAAGGGGGCGACACCTCCGCTCAAAGAAGATGCATCGCCTGTTGGTGGCCACCGAAGGATTTGCGCGAAACTATCCATCATCTCATTCCTCTGTTGCATGAGGGATTCCTCAAGAAACATTTTGAAAGGATCTCATGTCCCATAATCTTTATTTTCTCCTACCATGAGAGGTCACTTGGGCGTACGAGAGCTTTTGTTCTCAAGAGAAACAAGTTCGAGACCCAACTCTTGGTACTCTGACCTCGTTGTGGACATGCATTAAGACGACAAGGAGTAGACTTCTCTGATACCACTGATTCATATTTTATAAGCATAATGAAATGAATACATATTATTAACAATTTATTAACAAAAAATAATAGAGATACAGTAAAACTAGTTTTCTATTCAATAAGTAAATAAGTTGAAACTGTAAAATGCAGTGGAAAACAAGCTTTCTAGAATGGTGGCATCTTATCTCTGAGAAGAGATGTGACGACCGAACTCATTTGAAAGAATATGATTACAATGAGGCTCTGAAGGTCTTTTTACAATAAACAAGAATTCCCAAAATCATAGACATCTAAAAACCAAACCCTAGGAGTTGAAGTGTCAAAAGTCACGTGGGCCCCGTTTGGGTGAGATAGTACATCAACTTCTCGGGGTCGTAACTTTTGTATACGATCTCCATTTTAGGTGAATGATATCCCTTTAGAAACGTATCGTTGAGGATATTTTTTTGGGGGCTAATATCGAAAGAACTTACATATTGCTCCCCGTTTTCCCAAAAAACATCGTTTAGGGCCTTAAAACGACCCCAGAAGTGAAAAACTGCTAAAAATAGTAAATTACCAAAATTGCCAGAAAATTGTTTTGAGACATTTGGAAAAGGTGGGTGGCCACCGATATCCACCTGGATCAATCTACAAGAAGATATCAAGAACCAACAAGGTTTCAACCTCGATGCAATTTTACCATTTGGTGTTAAAGTTACTGGTATAACATAATTCAGAAGAAGAGAGGAGGATCTCCCTTCCTTGGATCGAATAGACCAACTAAATGCATGTTGGAAATAAAAGGTAAAAAAAATGAATGGTATCATTCAAGCATGTAGCCAGGTCATATCTAGAAGAGACAAACTATTCAAGAAGCTAACTGAGACAAATCTAGCTGACAACACCAATGAAGTCCAAGACCCGAAATTGATATTCAACTCATAGTTTTTAACCAAGAAAGCATTTGATGATCAAGTACAGATCTATAAAACACTGTCATTTGAAAATTTCTATGGCATTATTGAATATGGTGAAGATGACGTGAAAAAATGGTTAGTCGGTTATTCGATTAAAAACCAAGATGTTCAAGAAGCATTGCACAACCTCTCTATTGATCTAAGGGACTTGGAAAGTGAATTATTCAATATAAAAATCCGACATGAAATATGTTGGATTACTGAGAAATTTAATCCTTTTTAACCATTATGGATTAAATTTCTCAAAACTCCATATAGAATAGTATTACCTTCAAATATATCAAAACTCATACCATTATCCATCAAACAAACTTGGGTCCATTACCCAAACCTGGGTTCTCCAACTTCTCATGGCCATAACTCCTCTCCCTAACCGTGAGGAGTTATGTGACGTTCCTCATACCACAAGAAATGGCACGACAAGCACTATCCATATAGGATAGTTTCATTGAAAAATTCACTGACCTTCATCTAAGTATTCCACAAATAAACATGAGTTCTCTAACCATACTTCTAGGATAACTCAATCCACAAAGCATCTTCCCATGAGGGCTCTCACCATAAGAGAACCACTTTGGAGTTCATCCATTTGTACTTATTATCAACCATGAAAATAAAATAATGAGTCATCTTTACATCAAACAAACTTGGGTCCACTACCCAAACCTTTGTGCTATCGGGCTTTCTTCAAGGGTTGACATCAATGGCAACCAACCTTAATCAACAATATCTCCCTTTGACATTGATGGAAACACTTTGACAAAAATGAAATTATGTCATGCAATACTGAAGTCATATCACTCATGCTCCCCTTGGAAACATGATTATGTCCTCTGTACCTCTGTGACAATTTCTCCCCATAGAACCATGCCTTTGTCCTCTACATCTGATGAATCTTTCCCCCTTTGTTATCAATGGAAAAGGTATCTTTCCATCAGGGGCTTCTCCCCCTGACTGAACTATCCTCTTTATGGTGCTTCCTCGTGTACATATAAGACATATAATATAAGAATTCAAAAGAATTCGTTTTGGATTAGAAATGACTCCGAGTCTCTGGTGAAGATACACAAATGCTTCCCGTGGAAGTGGTTTTGTAGATATGTCTGCCACTTGTTCTTTTGTTCCCACATACTCAACTCTGATGCTATTTTTTGCAACTTGTTCCCGTAGAAAGTGATACTTGATTGGAATGTGCTTTGTTTTGGAGTGCATCACCGGGTTCTTTGAGATACTGATGGTGCTTGTATTATCACAATAGATTGGAATGGGCTCATCATACTCAACCTGTATATCTATCAAATATTGTTTCATCCAAAGAACTTGTGTACAACATGTTGTTGCTGAAATATACGCTACCTCGGTTGTAGATAGAGATACTGATGATTGTTCTTGCTTAGCCATGATACTAAACACTCACCCAAGTAGAACACTACTCCACTAGTGCTTCGTCAGTCATCAATACAACCTACCCAATCTACATCTATGTAGGCAATAAGAGATAGATCCTTTCCTTTTGGATACCATAATCCAAACTCTTATGTTCCTTTAATATATCTGAAAATTCTCTTCACTGCTAATATATGTGTTTCCTTTGGTGTTGCTTGAAATCATGCCACCTATCCAATTGCCTGCATTACATCTGGTCTGGATGATGTCACATATAGTAGGCTGCCAATCATTGACCTATATTGCCTCTGATCTGTAGACTTTGAATCATCATCTTTTCTTAACTTGCAACTGGTTTGCATGGGAGTGATAACTAGTTTGCAATCTTCCATTCCGAACCTCTTTAACATTTCTCTGATATAATTGGTTTGAGAAATAAATTTTCCTTGGTTTCTTTGATGTCTCTGAAGTCCCAGAAAGAAGGATAGTTCTCCAAGTAATGCCATTTAAAATTCATTATGCATATCCTTTGAAAATTTCTGGCTTAACCTGTCGTCATCACTACCAAAAATAATATCAACAACATAAACTTCAATTAATAAAATATTACCTTGACTTAGCTTGATGTAGAGGTTTTTGTCTGCACTTCCTTTAATGAAACTTGCATGCTGTAGATATTTATCCATTCTAGAGTACCATGCTCTAGGAGTCTGTTTTAGACCATACAGGGCCTTCTTTAATTTGCACACATAGTTTTCATTCTATGACAACTGAAATCCTTCTGGTTGTTCAATGTAGAATTCTTCTTCAAGTTCCCCATTCAGAAAAGATGATTTTACATCCATCTGATATACTTTAATATTTTTGGATCATGCATAAGCTAAAAGAAATTAGATTGCTTCCATTCTGGCAACTGGGGAAAATGTCTCTTCAAAGTTGATTCCTTCAACCTGTGCATATCCTTTACATACCAATCTATCTTTGTTCCTTGTAACCTATCCATATTCATTCAATTTATTCTTGTATACCCAATTTGTGCTGATCACATTATTATCCTTTGGTCATGGAACCAATTCCCAAGTGTCATTTTTCTCTATTTGATCCAATTCTTCATCCATGGCCTTGTTCCAAAAATTCATCCTTGCTGGACTCTTCAAAATAGGTTGGTTCAATCGTAGATTTGGGTGCTAGGTGTGTTTGTTCTAGTGAACATATTATTCTTCTAGTCTCAACTCCTATATCTTTGTTTCTGATAATCTGATCTGAATGATGATTCTTATGTACTCATCCTCTAGGTGTCTTTGGAGGCACTTGCTGAACTTTCTCTTCTGCTTCTATCAGATTCTCTTCATCTTCCTCTTCTACTTCATTTTCATCTTCTGCTTCTTCTTTGAAAAGTTGTTCCATTGATTCATTTTCTTCTTGCTTTGATTATGGTTTTCTTGTTTCATCAATTTTTACGTTGATTCTTTCTACAACTTTGTTCAATCTCATAGTGTAACACTTGTATGCTTTCCTTGTACTTGAGTAACCAAAAAGTACTCATTTTTCCACACGAGAGCCAAACTTTCCCATTTTTCCATCTTCTCTTTTGATGTATCATTTGCTTCCAAAAACTTTAAAGTGCTTCACATTTGGCAGGCTTCCTTTCCATAACTCGTAGGGAGTTTTTTCAATGTTGTTTCTGAGCATTAATCTATTTTGAATGTGAACTGTTGTATGCACTGCCTATGTCCAAAATATATCTGTCAATTTGGAATCCATTAGCATTGTTCAATCCATTTCCTGTACTGTCATGTTCTTTCTTTCAACAACTCCATTATGTTGAGGTGTCCTAGCAATGAAGAATTGCCTTTTTATTTCATGACTGTTGCAGTAGTCTATAAATTCCTTTGAAGTGAACTCTCCTCCATTATCATATCTCAATCATTTGATTTTTTAATCCATTTAATTTTCAACCATTTCCTTGTAGATCTTGAATTTTTCAAAAGATTCTGACTTATTCTTGAGAAATCAAACTACAGTCATTATTGTATAATCATCAACTAATAACATAAAGTATTTCTCACCTTTTAAACCCTTTGTTGTAGTTGGTCCAACTATATTAGTATGCACAATTTCCAGTGGTCTTGTCATTGAATATTCCTTTGATTTGAACATGGTCTTTGTTTGCTTTCCTTGTTGACAATGCTTGCATAAAGTGTTGGTTGGTTTCGTGATCTAGGGAATTTCTCTGACTACTTCTCTTCTGCTGAATTTGACAAGGTTATCAAAATGTATGTGACCTAGTCTTCCGTTCCATAGCCAAATTTCATCTTTCTTTGCTAGACAACAATTTTCATTTCCAATTTCACTTAATACATATATGTTGCTTGAAGTTCTCACAGTTGTAGAAATCAATTTTCTTGAACCTTATTTTATTATCTCGCACTTTTGTGAATCAAAAGTAACTTTATGACCTTGGTCACACATTTGACTCACACTTAGAAGATTATGTTTCATATCTTCTACTAGTAGAACATTTTCTGCCTTGGTATTCTTGTTCCCAATTCTGACTGTGACTTTTCCAATGATTTTAGTTGAATCATCATTTCTGAAGGAGACTGATCCATATCTTTCCTTTCGTAATGTAAGAAACCTGTCTTTATCACCTGTCATGTGTTTTGAATAGCCATTGTCAACATACCAACCACGTTTCTTCTACTTATCTTGTAGAGAGAGTGTGCATTCTTCACTGCTATATTGATCCTTCTTTCTTATCCATGTCCTTTTCTAAGGTTCCTTTCTATGACTGTTGTTATTCTGAGAAGGGGGTGAAACAGTAATAGAGCAATTTAATCCTTTTTAACCATATAATCCAAGTGTTATATCAATTTATCATTATCATCCAATAACTGTAGAGTAAATAAGAAATGAAAAAATCAACAATCATACACACACACAGTACACTGGTGTTTTACGTGGAAACCCAAAGCAGGAGAAAACCAGAAAATGATTTTTCTTATATGTCTTGAAGAATTACATTCAATGGAAGAACTAACTTCCTTTGTTTTCTAGATGCAACTGGAAGGAGGATCCAACCCCCTTGTTTCTCAGGCTACAACTTGAAGGAAGCTCGAACTCCCCTATTCTTTGGCTACAACTAGAAGGAGGCTACAACCCCCTATGTTCTCCGACTACAACCACCTGTCTTTGCCTCGTCCAACTGCCCTGAAGTAGAAGTAGAATGATGGAACCATTTTCACACTATCACTGTGATATATACCACTATAAACCTATACCAATAAACCTGAACCATGCATCAACCTGTACCTCAACCTGTAATCAACATGTACCATAAACAAGTGCATCAACCATGCACCAACTTGTACCACACAACCTGTAATCAACCTTCACCATAAAAAAGTGCAATCAACCACGTACCAAGTATGTACCAATCATGTGTCAACTACTGTTGTGGGGTTATTCTACCCTACAGACTAACAATCTAGGGCTTTAAACTTGTATGCAGATCATGACCCTTCAGAAATAACTTTTAACCTTCTACCCCAATCTAAAACCCCTTTTTCTCAGGCAAACATGGGAAGAATCAACTAACCTTTTTATCGACGGTTGAAGTAGATCCTCCGTTGAGTTTTTGTCCCCTTGCTGCTGCTACTTCTTCCAAAAATATTTCCTACAATCATGACAAAACTACGCATGCATGCTATTGATCTACTAGAGGGTTAGAGACTAAACACAAATCAAATAACATAGATAAGACTCATGTATTCGGGACAGGAAAAGTATCTTTTTCATTAATCTCAATATGAATCACCTTACAATGATTTTAGAGACCGGCCACCGTTCCTCGATCCTGATCCTGGGCTCCTCCTCTTCTTTTGTCCTCCAACTGCTTTGCTTGAAATCTCCTAAAGCTTGAGGAAAGGCTAAAGGGTTGGGACAAAACGGGCTTGGCAATTTGGCAGAGTTTCTTTGCTATGATTTTTCCTCCTTTGAATAGTAACCCTACCCCTCCTTTTATAGGCTAGAAGGAGATAGGGTTTTAGGCGAACTCTCGGCCATGCATGGCTGGGAGTTCCAGTTAGCTGACAAAAATCTCTTCATCCCGGCGGAAACTTTCCTGATTTTTTGCTTTGTTAGGTAAACGCGGGCTATAGTGGGCCAACCAGCATTCCAACACGTGTTGTAGAAGGCTTGCCAGCGTCCCAACATGCCCAGTGATAGGTTAGGGCGTGGGTTACTTGATTTAGGAGGTTTTTTGAAGAGTCTGTTCAGCATGGCTTTGGCAATGAAGGGCAATGATTAGGCATGATGCCAGGTAAGCAGAGATAGTGAAATTTAGGGTTATAACAGATGCCCCCTAATGTGTGAGGTCAGAAGAGCATCTGATGGCCGAAATACATTACCAATTCTTTACCAATCTGTACTGATATGCTGAATGAGTGAGCCCAATAATCAGGAATCGGGAAGTGTCGTCTGCAAAAATATCAAATGTCTCACCGAGGCGGGCATACCCATGCTCGGGATAAATCAGAACCATGGCTACCAATCAAATACACTGTAGATCCATGTCAAATAACTATAAAGAGTATCCGCGAACAATACATAACGGAGCTACATCTCGAAATCAGAAAGATATACATAGAGAGTATCTATCCCTCAGAAGCTGATTTGGCCTGATGGCTGTACTTCAGAGCTCGAGCAACAACTTCAAAGTCTTCTAAAACTCAGGTAGGAGTGTAATATGAGTGTACGACTGCACTACCCAGAGGTCTTCGATGGCTCGTC
>JZKD02S0946677.1:173928-206023 GCA_000966675.3 Picea glauca | reverse complement strand
CTATGATTAGTTTAAGTATGATTAACTCTTTAATTAATGGTTAATGATTAATTTGATTATTAATTAATTAATTGATTAATTAAGTATTAAACAAAGGGGGGGGAAATAAAATATACTGTTAAATTGGGTTACATATCCCATAGGGGGATAACACAACCAATACGTAAAAGGGAAACAATTAATAAGGGATAAGGCAATTAATAAGGGATAAGGCAATTAATAATGGGATAAGGGTAATAAAGAGTTAGGTGGGAGTGAATGTGCGAGGGCGGTGAAGGAGGAATAAGGGAGGTGGAGAAGGATGATGGAGGGGGAATTCATTCTACGAGAGGAGAGCTTGGAGTATGGGAGAGGAAATTAACAGTGGAATTTACAGTGCACCGAGGGCTGAGGAGGTTTTGGGCTCGGAGGGCTAGGACATCCATTGATGTCCTAGGGCTAGGCGTACTAGTCGGTAGGGTGGCTGGTTTTTGGGGTGTCCTAAGGAGCAGGTTCAAGCGAAGGGAGCAAGTTGCTGCGAATAGCATCAGAGTGAGGTATGTAAATTCAAATTCATGGATTGGTTACCTAGATTTATTACTTACTGCTGAATACTACTTGCGTAAGTGTTGAGATAATTTGAATAATTTGAAAAGTTTACTTCTTTGTAAAGCTCATAGAAATTACAGAAAAGCTTATAGAAATTACAGAAATTAAGTAATTTGGTAGAAATTTAAACGTTAATTCAAAATCCGGTTATTACAAAAACCTAGCTCCCAGTTTTATTTTTGGCATTAATTGTGACTCATAAATCCATTTAGCATGCTTGTTATACCATTGGAAATGTCTCATCGATCTCTAAAACTTCCTATAACTTATAGGTTTCAAAACATTCCTCACCATTTGTCCATATTTTCAAGTTTTAATACTAGCATATTATCAATAGCCCATAAAACTAATAAAGTATCATTTCAATAGGGATGTTCATGAAATCACCATCAAAGGGACCATAGATGAAACTTATGGAAGTAGACCTGAACTTCTCACTCAACTACCAATTAAATTCTATATTTGTAAAGGCACATTTTTAAAGGATGTTGTGAGGCTTTATATTGGAAACTTATCTATTGATAATAAAATACACTCAGGTACCAACACCGTGAGAGGATCATACTCATGAATCTGGATACATATTGTGTGAAGAAGTGAACTGAAGAGAAAAATATGTTACACATCAATACAAGAAATATTTTCTAGTACAGAAGAATATCTTTGCAAATGTGATCTATAGCAAAGGATGACATGCTATCACACGAGCAACAATCCGCAAAAAAAATCATGCCCAAATGGAAGATGATGAAATACATATCTCATGGTACATAAGTCTCAAGAAAAGAGGAAAAAGGGAGAGGGTGGGTAGGAAACAACGTTGAAAACACCAAAAAGGGAATATGGGTGTATTCTTTGGATGGAATTTTCAACAAATGAAGTTTCCAACACATCCCAACTGGTAATGGTCCCAAGAAACAATGAAAAGAACCATTTACGAGTATTCCCATGCAGAGTTTGTGAAAATAATTGAAATGTAAAATTATCTTGGGATATATTGAAAACATGACATGTGATTTTTAATTTTAACAAATATTGGTTTACATCCTTTGAAGTATTCCCAAAGAATGTGGGAATGTTTTCAATAGAAATGTGTGGCATTTGAAAAATCTACTTCTTGCAAATGTAAAGGGATTCTATGTAGTTGTCTCCTTATTTGGGTACCTCTTCCTTTTGTTGTGTCTTGTAAAGATATTGATGGGCTTGGTGGAGAAGGAAAATGAGAATCACAACATGAAATAAATTCTTTGGTGAAGCCGCCATGAAGATTTTCTTGAAATTCTTGAATCTTTCTAATGGAGTTGCAAGGAAATTTAAGATTTATTTGACTGGAGAGTTCATCCTCCTGAATATTTGATGGTACTTGACTCTTCAAATATTTTGATATCAAATTTGTGCCCAAATATCCAAGAGCATTATCTTTGAGGTCATTCAAATATATCTCAATAAGATTGTCATAAACCCCATGCATGTAGAACAAGTAGAAGTCTTCTTGAATATTATTTTTGAAATTTTGAACCATGGATACTCTGGTTGCTCAATTAGATATTAAACAAAGCCTTAGATATCTTGAAAATAAATTGTTCCTGTAATGTAGCTAGAGAAGTAGTGGGGGGGCTCAGAGGGCCCATAGTGGGAATAATGGAGGCCATTCAATGTAAGGTGGACTAGGTCCACTATATTATTAAAAAAGGCCAACTATGGTAGTTAGATATAATAAATGGGTAGTTAGATATAATAAATGTAAGAGGACTTTTTAGAAGGTTCTGTTTCTAGAAGATTTCTCCTCTAGAATGTTCTTAAGTGATGGTAGCACTATATAAAGGGGTTCAAACAATGTAATGGGACCTGAAGATAATTATTGTATTTGGAGTGGTAGCTCAATAGGATGATGCCCCCTCAAAGAGGCAAGTGAACAAGAGATGATCCCTTCCATAATAGGATCTGTTGTACGGTGATACCCTACCTCAAGGGTTTGATAGTAATAAAAAATATTTTGCATTGATGTTCTTGTATATCTATTGTGGTGATTTTGTATTCAGTCTTTGGTTCTTAACAATTGGTATCAGAGCACTTTCCTTGGCAGACATTGTGGGAAAATATTTTTTATTTTTGCAGATTTTTTTTCGAAGAAGAGAAAAGAGGGCCGCAACATTCCATAATTTTTTGGTATATTTTTGTGGAAAATTTGTAGAAAAAGGTTATATATATGAGTTCCTCTCAGAAAAAAACCCAATTTGAAAAAACAAATCATCCAAAACGGAGTCTAGGAAGTCTAGATATTGAAGTTTTAAAATCTACAAAATTTTCAGGGTTTTTTCCACGGACGACGACAAGATTTGTTTTATTTCTATAGCAGCTCGAGGCCAAATTTTTACAATAAAATTACATATCTAAGTTCCTCTCACAATTTCACCCAATTTCAAAAAACAAATCAGCCAAAATGGAGTCCGGGAAGTGCAGTTATGAGCATTCTAAATTCAACATTTTTTCAGGGATTTTCCGGAAAACGCCTCAATTTTCTATAGTAATTTATTGGGTTTTTTCGTGATGGTGGCAGAACTGCAGAGTTCATAAATTTTCATAGGGTGATCAAATGGACATTTCTTCTCAAACCCTCAAATAAATTCTTTAAGTTATTGAAGCATTCAAAGCCCAATTGTTTGATATATTGGATGAGTTTGTAGATGGCCTCACATACGACCTCACAGACGACCTCAATGATGAATATAATCAAGAAATATATGTTTGGTATGATTTTGAGGCTGATTGCAATGATTGGTATATGGATAATTGTCATTTATGGGATGAAAACCACTTCCATATTTTAATTGATGAATCTACTCCACCTTCTGTAGAGAACATCAATGTCCCACATCAAGATCTAGTTACCAGCGTCCAACCTGCATATTCTACAATGGTATTGTTCCTTCCAGATTCATCTTTGATCATCTCCCACTATGTGGATAGATATTCTTATTTCGATCCACATGATAGGTGTCAATATTGGGAGCATCATTTTCAGCTGGTTATTGGGTGTCGATATCTTTCATGTGGGGTTCATATGAGAAATTGGACATGAGACCCTAGTTTACAATGGCGGTTGGACTACTTCAGCATGGTGGCTTCCATTTCTTAATGGGACCCTAGTTATCTAGTCTAATTCAGCACTATGGTCCACACTTATCCATGGGAAGCTAGTATATGGTTGTACATCAAGCATTGAGGACAACACTTTCATAAGAGGGATGGAATGTAATGTAGCTAGAGAGGTAGTGGGGGGTCCAGAGGGCCCATAGTGGTAATAGTGGAGGTCATTCAATGTAAGGTGGACTAGGTACACTATATTATTAAATAAGGCCAACTATGGTAGTTAGATATAATAAATGGGTAGTTATATATAATAAATGTAAGAGGAATTCTTAGAAGGTTCTACTTCTAGAAGATTACTCCTCTAGAATTTTCTTAGGTGATGGTAGCACTATAAAAGGGGGTTGAAGCAATGCAATGAGACATGAAGAGAATTATTGTATTTGGAGAGGTATCTCAATATGAGGATGCTCCCTTGAAGAGACAAGTGAACAGGAGAGGATCCCTTCCATAATAGGATCTATTGTACGATGTTTCTCTACCTGATCAGAATCTGGACCAGGGGTCAAAATTTAGCCCAAAAATAAAAGTGTTCAGAATCGCTTCAAACCAGATAGGTGTGTAGGCATCGTCCTCACGAACCCAATGCTCTTTGAAAGGGTTCAAAAGGACATCAGATTAGTGAGATATCACATTCTGTTTGATTTCCCAAACATGCAAAAAAATTGTTGACTGTACAGTCTGTACAGTTGACATGGCTAGGCCATACAACTGACGTGGCATATGCTAATTTAGTAGTTGGGTGGAAAACACATGGAAAAATGAGGTTTCGACATGTGGAATATAGTTGGCAAATTGTATGGTGCCACGTGGCCCAGGCGTGGGCTGTCACGTGGCACCTTGTGGTATGTTAAAATTTAATGGAGTTTGTGGGGATCAAACCCTGGACCTCCCCCAACGGTGGAGCGCTTTCACAAAGTATGGGATACCACTAGACCACTTGTTTTTTCTTGTTTTATATATGTTTTAATATATAATTAAATTCGAATGTGTGTGTAGTTCGGCGGGGGTCCGGGCTGGGGCTTAACCCCAACCCTCGGTTACATGCGTGAACCACATGACCATGCCACAAACCACGTGCGGGATTTTCCAACACCACACCTCCACGCACCCGCCACTTGTCAAGCTCACATTAAACCTTGCATACATTCCTTTTTTAGCGCTGGGACGTGGTCATATGGTCCCCCATGCACCCAACACCTCCGCGGTTTGGGGGCCAAGTCCGCTAACTGTTCGACAATTTCGTGCATTTCATGAGAATTGTGCGTGTGCTAGGTTTACGCATGGGAAATGCCCAACAACCATATTACTCACACAGGAGGTGCGAATTTCCGAACCAGAGACATCAAGCTTGAAGGAGAAAATTGTAGGAGGTCTATCTTCATTTTATGCCAAATGAGGTGCCGAAAAATCCCAGCTAGGGATTTTTGGATGTTATGAATCCATTGAAACAGTTTTCAAAGGCATTTGGAGACTTCTATTGCAGTTTTTTCTACATTTAAGTTTTAGAGAGCTCTAGGGAGCTTAGGGCCACCATTGAAGGAGATCATGCCCAGATGAGCCATGGTCTGGTTTAAGAGATCTAATTGTCATTTTTGGGGTTTTTATGTATTCTGAACCCAATGGTACAGTCAATAAATACATTGGAGTTGAGAAGAAACTTGTAAAAAAATATTTGAAAAACTAATCCCAGAGAGCCTAGTCCATTGATGGAGACTCAAGGAGATGTAGCCCAATTGGGGGTGAACTCCTTTATCATGTTGTTATTGTTGTGAGTTTTGCTGGTTATTATTTTCTGCAAGTTATGTTTGTTGTTGTATTATTTAAAAAACATATTTAACCTTTTAAAAACCTTACACATAAACACCTAAAAGATGCATAAACTTGACACATAAACTTGACATGGGGTGCTTGCATAGCAAAACAAGTCAACCCCCTATTTTTCGATCACTACTTCAAGGGTTTAATAGTAATAAAGAAGATTTTGCATTGATGTTCCTATATATCTGTTCGGGTGCTTTGGTATTCAGTCTTTGGTTCTTAACAGTTCCCCAACATAGTCGCTAAAAATGTTGATATTCATATTTTTCAAGATCTAAACAACAACCTCACAAAGTTAAAATATCTCCCTACATTTTTAAAGAGGTGGTACTCCTTTATTTTTATGAAATATATAGTTGATGTTCTTGGATTGGATTGTCAAATGGGAGAATGTTAAACAACAATACCTAAATTATGCATTTCTTTAGTTTTTATATAAAATGGTTCTTGATAAAGAATGGCTTCAATATCAAAATAAATATAGGCTTAGCTTCACTATAACATCCTTATGAAACACATGAAGAAAGATGTAACCATATTTTCTCACAAGAAAAGGAGTGAAGTGGGGTTGATCACTTCAGAGAAATTTAGATGATTTGCATTTAAAATTGAAAAGAATATGATGAGCACACTCAAAAAATATCATACTAAAAAATCTTAATGTATTTATTAGACATCATTGGTTTACATTATTAGTCATATATATGGTTGTAAAACACTCATTTTGATATTTTATGAAGAGACATGGAATAATAAAAGAGAAAACACTTAAAAACTCGACCTTATGCTCAGTCTCAGACATACAAACAAAAGGCCCTGAGAGAAATCGAGTAGCAGAATAAGAAGTTGACTGCCTAAACAAAAGTAAAATAGTAAATGGAAAATGAAAGTGGAAATTATAATACAAATGAATAAGTGGACATGGAAAATAAAATGAATTGGAAATGAATTATGAAAATGACTAAGTGGTGGGTATTATGAAAATTAACTAAGTGGATAATGAAAATGAAAATGGGAAAAGTATGGAAATGGTTAAGTATGGAGAACAATGAGGAAGGAGAGTAGAGAGGAAATAAGGAAAATGGATAAGTATAAAGTGTGGAGAGTGGAGAATGAGGAAAATGAAAAAATGGCTAAGTATGGGGCAACAATATGTGGGAGAAAAATGGCATATCTTGAGCATATGAGCTCTGTTTTAGATTCTGAAAAGTGTTGAACGGAGCTGAGACACAGGTCTATTTAATGATAATATTGGCATAAATATTTTACTTCTTTTGGTATATTTCATTTTCTTCTCTTTTGTTTCAAAGAGAAACTATTTTTATTATGAAGATCTGGAAAACAAAAGTTGATTGGAAACTTGTTGGTATTCATGATCAATGATTGAAGATTCTTTAGAAATTTTCAAGTTTGATGCATCATTTTTTTATTATCTCTATTTGATGGGTGAAAACACATCAACAATGTCTAGAATCATGGTCTCTCTAGTCACTACTAAGACTTGATCCGTAGTTATTTTACTTCTCTTATATGTATATGAGAAAATCMACTTCTTCTTTCTGTTGAAGGAAAATAATTCTGGTCAATCCGCTTCATTAGTCGGATAATMTATGTTCATGGAATTMTAGAAAATAGGGTCAATAGAAACATTTTTTTAAATTTATACTTTAAAACTAGCATACCCCCTAAGCAGGGGAAAAGAAACACCAAAGTGAATTGAGGCGGTTAGATTTTGTTTTTGATGGAAAATGAATATTTCACAAGTTCCATCTTCATCACACATCTAGTGAAATTTTTTCAATGCTTTTGTAACTCCAAAGTTGAACTTCCCACCTACATATCCACTTGCAATAATCAATGACTTTTTCCAAAAACAAATGTAAAATAAAAAAGAGGTAGTGACAGATAACAAAGGTGGGAGAAGAACAACACAAGTCTAATTATTATATGATTAGGCTACAATAACTATGTCATTATTGCACCAGTAAAAAATTCCTTGGTATGAATAAAATTGTTTAGCCAAATAAATAAGATAAATAAGTAGTCCAACTAATAATATCATATGTATTGTTAAATTTGACAGAAAACAAAGAAACACATACATTAATGAAATGAATAATAACTCATAACCTAACCTTGTATTCTTAACATAACTTAGTTGGTGTATCCCATGTTCAGAGGATTTTCCATTGACAGGGCTCAATATCATTGGAAACTAGACAATACCCAACTAATGTTACTCCATCCTCTGAATTAACAACTAACCCAAATTAAAAGACATATGTTTATGTGGGCATTGGGACCTCCATGACAGTGTCATTGTATTAATTCATGGACCGAAGTAGATTTTGCAATACAAAATAATTTATAGTTGTAAAAACTATTCTATGAAACAACAAAATAAGTTTATCATACAATTTTTATTTGCAAACTGATTACTTAATGTTAATTTGTTTTGCAATAAAGAAGACATAATTTTATAATCCTACAAACCATTCCAGAAAATTAGAAAAGAAACATATCGATATTGTGTTTATTTGAATACTAATTACTTGATCTTCCATACATATAAACAGTTTGAAAGCTCAGCTTTGACACCAGGAGCAGGACTGGCAATCATTGCTCTAACCCATGTATATGCAGTGTATGTAATGGTCTCATCCGGGTTTCATTAGTCAGAAGGTAATCTTAAGCCTACAATCACATTGGGATTAGAAGTTGGGGGGAATATCATTATTATCAGATCTACTTTTCTTGCTTTCTCATTGAGTTCATAGTAGGAGGAATGGCAAGATTTCCTTTCAAATATAAGGAGAAATTTGTATATATTATGGAATAAATGTGTGGTTAGATGAGTTCTAGTTAAAGGGTAAACAAGTAGGAGTTTTTTTACATGGGCCAGGTTTAATTTGTTCTTTTTTTTTTTATCTTGAATTCCTAAAAACATGGCTATACCCCCCAAAAAAATAAAATAAAGAGTGTTGATTGCTTTATGGATGTACCTTGGGTATCGCATTAGTAACTCTCGGGTTCAAATGATATTTTGGAGTCACCATATGAGAATGCTAAAAGAGGATTTGAGGTATACTCATCAAAAGGATGTTGAATCATAAACTTCAGATGTCAAGGAGAAAGAATCAACTCATCCTCGACAATGATGCCAAAATGTTACAATAAAATATTGCACCTTAGTGCAAAGCCTCACTAGGTGACTAAGACAATGAGTACCATGGCAGAGTCACCATTATCACCATAGAAACAAATCCTCTCGTTTTGGTGATGGATATAATCCAACACAAGGGAGGAATACCTATTATATATTAAGGATCTAAGGGTCTGGTCAAACCAAGTCAAGAGCCCCCTAAGGTTTCTACTGATGTCACCACCAATCAAGGGGATCAAACAACTAGGGTTTTTGGTGGATTTAAAGGTAATTTATGGATTTGAGTTCAAAGGTTCCTATGGTTGTTCTAATGGCTTAGGTCAACTGGTATGAGATCAAGGAATGTTCCCAAACACACACAATCAATAAATTACACAATGTTTTAATAAACTATCTTGTAAAATAGAGAAATTGCAGAAATATACCAGTTTACAAAAACACTAATAAATAGACGCAAAATCTATGATAATAAAATAAAAAATGAAGGGATACAATGAGAGTAAAAAAAAGGATTGAGTACAACAATTTTTTGTAGTAAAAGATCATATGAAAACACAATAAACCCTATACATCAACCCTAGAAACGAGTTAAATGCATTAAAATTGACACTTTGTATTTTATGATAAATTCCAAACACTTTAAAACCCTAGGACTAAGACATCCAAGTCAATTAATGCTGAAAATGAAATATTTTGTTGTAATTTAACCCTAAAAACATAAAATAAAAATGAATTTAAATGAAATAATGATTGACACAAGGGAGAAGACTAGTGCTTTTCTCTACATAGGGAATTTAGAGTCATGGATCAATACACTTGAAGAGGATTGGAGTAGATATAGGTTCGAAATAATTGGGTAAGTCCACTCACTATCCCTAGAGATTTGACTTGAGGCTTCTAAATCTTCAAGGATGAGATAAGGGAAGGAGCCCACTTGATCCTTCCAAAAATACTTATAATAAGGGTTTGTTTAAGAGGGATAATGAAAAATAAAATACCATACCCACTATTGGAATACTGAGAGCGGGGGGGGTGTGAATCAGTATGAGCAATTTATGCCTCTGTTAACCAAAATATATAATATTTAACTTTGTCAGAAATGTATCATCAATGTATCATCAATATATCATGAACATATAAACATAAGTCGAATCACATCAACAACATCAAATCTAGTACACAATACACCTTAATTTACATGGAAACCAAAATGGGAGAAAACCACATAATTATTTCTTATATATCAAATAATACATTCATTGGAAGCACCAACTTCCCAATTCTCCAACTGCAACTGGAAGGAGGCTCCAACCCCCTATTTACATGATCCAACCTGAAGGAAGCTACAACTCCCTGAATTCTCTAGCTCCAACCAGAAGGAGGCTACAACCCCCTAATTCTCAGGCTCCAACTTGAAGGAAGCTCCAACTCCTTGAGTTATCTGTCACCAACCGAAAGGAGGCTACAAACCCCTTTCCTTGCCCCATCCTACCACCCCAAAATAAAAGTGTAGACCAAACTATCACTACCACAATCACTTCCATTGTCATTGTTACTGCCATTGTCATTGCCACTGTCACTATCACTTCCACTATCACATCAACCTGTAACCTGACAACCTATCACTATATCCAACCTGCCATTGTATCCAGCGTGTCACATAAACTTGTCACTAATCAAATTGTCCAACCTGTTACTGTCACCGATACTCAACCAACTCCTCTCACATGGATCATATACCAAAGAAACCTCTAAATTATATTTCCAACATCACCAATACATTCCTCTACCAATCATGTACCAAGATCACCAACATACCATTATAAGATATGTGCCTCAACCATGTACCAAACCATCTTGTACCATACCAAACATCAACCATTTACCACAACTTGTATCACACCAAGTGCATCAACCATGCACCAACACATGTACCACAACAACTGCATCAACCATGCACCAACACCTATACCAAACCGTGCATAAAAAATGCACCAGAACTGTACCAAATCGTGTATCAACCATGTACTTCAACACCTTACCAAGTATTAGTCATGTACCATACAATGTGCCAACAATGTGTCTCAAACATATACCATATCACTCAATCATGTCATACACCATGTATCATAGAATATATCAAGCAAGTACCATCAATGGGGTACCTCAACCAAGTACCAACATCACCAAGAGATGTATCTCATACACATGTTGTCATATACCAAGTGTAATACTCAACAATGTATCAATATCAATGGCAACAATACACCATGTAACCAAACTAGATACCAAGAATAAGCCTCAAGCATATAACATCATCACCATGTAACCAAACTAGATACCAAGATACCAAATCAACCAATATGTACTACTAATCAATGTACCATACCAATGTCACCAAGATGTACCATGCATCAACAAGACATGCCTCTCAAGCATGTACCATGCCATCACCAAGCATAAGATACAATCACATAAGCATACCTATAACATGTCGTTGACCTAATGTACTATAATACTGATCAGTAACATTGTCACAAGCTTCAACAGTCTAGTACCAACATCTATACCAGATTTGTCTTAGCGTCGTGGGACTAAGACTCCCTATCACGTGGGGCCTCGGGTGACATCCCTTAGGCAACTCACGGGGGTGCCTCGTGTGACACCCGTAAGATGACCCGTGGGGGGCTGCCTAATTAGGGTTACATAGTAACCCTAGCATTCTTTAGCTCTGAAACTTTCTCTCTTTCCTCGCACTTTATCCACTGCCTCAGACTTCTTGTAATATTAGCAAATAGACCAAAATATTAGACCATAACATTCACAATATAGATATTCAATGTAAGTGTGTGTACTTATTAGAGACTCCTTGAGGTCTATTTATACTTTTTCTAGGTAACCTCTTTCCTTATTCTTAGGGCTTCTTGAATTTCTTGTTACAACCACTTTACCCTTTCATTAATTGACTTGTAACCAATTAGGGGCTTCTTGACCATTATTTTGGGCTTCTAACTTCACAAGGCCATAAATCCTCAATCGCGAGGAACCACATGGCGTACCACCTATCACTGGAAATGGAACGATGGGGAATATCCATTTATGAGTGTCTTATTGCATTTACTTTGTCCTTCATGTTCATATTCCTCAGACAACTTCAACTACTATAACCACACCCTTGGGGCTTCATGTAGACTTCATCAAATGCACCCATCACATCTGTTGACATTGAATGATCCATCGATGACAACTAACTCACCATCAATATAAACCACATCTCTGGGGATTCCATACTTCTCTAGGGTTTGACATCAATGACACCCAACTGCCCAACAATATCCCCCTTTGGCATTGATATAAACACCAACATTGATGGAAACACTCATATTGCAATACTCATGCTCCTATGTGACCATGTCTCCTCATCAATGTTTCTCTATCTCCCCCTTTGACATCAATGGAAAATGGTGTCTCTCCTTGGGGCTGCTTCCCCTGTCTTCAGGCATCTATTCTTTCTTTATGTTTCCATGCCTTTATTTTTTCTCTTCGCATGTTTCTCTCCTCATGTTCCTCTTTCCTTGTGACTTCCCTTGAAATTATACTTTATCTGAACAATCATTTTATGACTTCATGCACTCAATTCTTACTCTTCTGATCTTTTTGTTTCTCTTCCTTTGACATCATGGGAAAACTGGTAACTCTTCATTATTCTCTCTCTCTCTCTCTCTCTCTCTCTCTCTCTCTCTCTTTGTATGCAAGCCTATGATTTTATCTTCATGGTGATTCCTCATGTAAAAATATGATGTATACAAGAATCATTCAAAAATATTCTTTACTTGTATTATTTAATTCTTTTGCATATCTCCCCATGTCTTCTTGCTATTTATCTTCTTTTCTAAATCTCTTGATGATTTATCTTCCCTTGACTTCTCTATAAGATTTCATGTAGATCAATGTAGGGATACCTGTAAATGTATCTTTTCGTCTCTTAAATTTCTTTCTAATTGTCCATTGGTGCTTCCTCTTGTAACTCTATGAGATACACAAAACATTCATTAGTTGTTTTCTTCATTCACTTGTCATGTTCACTTAACCATATTGTTCAATGATTTTCTTCTGATGATTTAGCTTATGCTGATGGTTTCTATTTCCCTGTTATATTTTTCCTTTCACCACTTTCCTTTCTCTGACCAATTGATTCCAACTGATTCCACTGGTTCCAATTGTAAATACACTTCTATGCATCTTCTCTGATCCATGTTATCTGTACCTGTTGATACTGAGAGGGGGGTGAATCAGTATCAAGTACAATTTAAAAACCTTTTTCAACTTATACTTAAACCATTCAATTATATCAAATGATCAATGAAAAATAGTTTAAGAGTTAAACCAATACACCACAATACACCATGCACAATATATGAGAAATAATCAATAGTTTTTGTTCAAGGGAAGTAATGACTTCCAAAGGTAGCTACAGCATCCAAATGTAGAGGGAGGGATAAACCTCCAAGAGAAAGATACAATACTCAAATATCAAGAGATATTTTACCTCTCCATCCTTGCCCCTTCCTTCCACCCAAGAATATATGAGAGATAATAAAACTTTACATTAAATCATCACCATCAACCAATCATCACATAGAACCTGATAATGCTTCCTGAGACTTCTTCAATTTCTACAATTCTTCAATTCTTGGAGTAATATGATCCTGTAGATAATATTACTCAATGTATTCTGTGAAACTCCTCCAATTTTCACTCCTTGAATCCTCCCCAAAAGAGGTTATAGAAATGATGGTAGACTTTATTCAATTATGGTCTGTTTAGAAGACCCAACTTGTACAGCATGCCCCGCGCTCAATATTTAACATCCAATTTTGAAACTCACACAAAAGAAACTAAATTCCGTACTCTTTCCAATGGAAGTGGTCCCACTTCATTTGGATTCTGTATGAATAAGTTGTGATTGTTTTACCTGGAACACCTGATTATTGACTAGCTTTAGGATTGGTCACAAACGTTATCTTCCACAGAGTGTATATCCATAATTATAGCGATTCAAGAGATGAAATTTTTACCAAAGTTACCTTGATATGTCTTCTCAATACCATAGCAATTTCACCGTCTGAATATTTCTAGAAAAAAAATTTATAGCAAAAATGGTAAGATGACCTAAAAATAACATACCTTAGAACACATCACCAAAAGACTTCATCCTCCCTTGAAATTTGACCTTCTTTTACTTCTTATTCCCTCTTAAATTCGACTTGTATCAAATGAATGTATAATGATGTTTATTTGTACCATTTATGTCACTTCCTTTTAACATTAGGGCTGACCTGACACTTTCTTATTTTGTAATTCTTTTCTATAATTATCTTCAGGGCCTACATGTACAATTCACTTTGTCATCTTCAAAAATTCATTTCTCCTCAACCATGAGAATCCATGTGACGTGCCACATACCACCAAAAACAACATGATGTATACTATCCATTCATGGGTGTTGTATATGCATGTGCATTGTCCTTTATGTCCAAATACCTTTATCAATCTTGCAGTCCAAAACCCATGACTAGGGTTGTCATCAATGACAACAACCAATCTTCCAATAATACCTACTAAGTATCCATATCTATTCATAACTACTATGCATATTCTCTGACCCATGTTTTTTGTACCTGTTAAGTATCCATCTCTATCCATACATCGCAAAATGTCCATACCTTTGCTACTCAATTGTCCACGATGCTAACCCATCTATCATTGTAATATCATGGTTTCAACTGATCATCATATGTTCTTGTTTCCACAAACTTAAGCAAATATTTCCACTAGTCTTCTCTATCTATAATTCAAACTCTACATGTATGGAATATTGAAATGAAGATATCCCTGCCTGAATACATACGTGGAATACAATCATAAACTTCTTCCTATGTAACTACCAACTGATATCTGCATGGAAACACTACATGTCAAATAATCAATATGTCTCACTATACTTCTATTATCTGACTGCTTTGAATCTATTTCTATATATACTTCAAACTACTCAAAGGATGGTTCTCTTTTATGTAGTAGCTACTGCACTAACTCACCCTGTTCAATATTCATATTTACTCGGAGTCTCCAAGATGGATGGCTTAGAACAATACCTGCTCTGATGTGGAGTAATCTTCCTCTTCATCAGTGGATTCATTGTTTTCTTGAATTACGACATCCTTTTTATCTTACTTCTTAATTCTAACATATTGTTTTTCATCAACTTACTATATTCTTACATATTCCTCTTGGCTTGTAAATTCACCCTGATCTTATGATACTGCAAGTACTGTAAGTACAATCTCTGGAAGTTCTTCATTCATCTATTCTTCTAGTTCCTTCTTTCCTTTCCAAACATTTATATATCTGACATCGGTGTCTTCCTTCATGAAGGGATCTATCATGATTCTATAAGTTTGAGTTATGTGTCCATAGTTGTGGCATTTGTAACATTCTATATCGTGTGGGGCCACACAAGAATCTCTTGCTTGAATATTTATTTCATACGTTTTGAAATTCATAGTTTTATTCTCAAAATTAGTACATTTAAAACAATGACCATATAAGAAATTTATACACCCATGAGTGAATGATCTTCTTTGTTGTGTAGTCCTTCTTAATCCCTGCCTTGGTTGATCATGATCTTCTCTTTTGTTGTTCCCTTCATAATTATTGAAGCTTCTTTGTTACCTGAATGTAGAAGGTCTTTTGCATTCATTCCTTTATGATTCTTGTTGACTATGATTCCTTCCTTTGAGAACTTCTAGATAACTATTTTGTTCTATTCCTTTTGTCATGGAGCTTGAACCTTCCTCAAAATGAACATTCTTGTATCCTAGTCCATATTTGTCACTTTACGATCTTTGATTGTTGAGAAATTTTTCTAACACTTGAGAACTTTTCAATTTCTTGTTGAGCTTGTTGAATTCAACTCTCAATGTTAGGATTTCCTTTTCAAGATTCTCACACTCTTTTTATTTATTTATCATCTGGATCTGCATTACTTCTTCCTTTCTTCTTCATTCTTCAAGCTGGGTTTTCAAGGAGATGTTTTCTTCTTTGAATGATTTGTTTTTCTTCCTTTCTTTCTTCACTTCAGTTAAAGAACTAATTAATTCTGCCTCAATGTCTACTTCTCCTTCTTCATCTCTTTCAGGAGTTATTTTCTTATTTTCCATAGCCATAAAGAGCACTCTTTATGAGTCACTATTTCTTTCATCATCTTCATCAGATGAAGAACTGACTTCTCTTGAGTAGAGATATTTCTTGAAGAATTTCCTTTTATCCCCCTTCCTGTTTCCCTTTTGATATTTCTTTTCTTTCTTGGGATCTTCTTCTTCATCACTATATGATTTCTTAGCATAAGGACACTTATTTGGAAAATGACCAGTTTTACCAAAATTAAAACATTTTAAGGGAATCATACCTTTGTACTTTCTACTTCCTCTCTTCAAATTCGTCACAAAGTTGGCTATTTCTTCATCCTCATATGAATCATCGCTACAACTTTTATTTGTTTTTGACTCAGACCTTTTCTTCTTCTTTGTATTTTTGGATTATTTGAAGGTTGCTTCTTTCTTGGATGGATTTTCCTTATTTTTTCTCTTTTCATAAGCCTTAAATATTCCATGTAGCTCATCCATTCTTATCGTACTTAGATCTAATATTTCTTCTAGTGATGAAATATTAGGGTCAAATATCATTGGAAGAGATCACAGTACCTTTTGAAAAATCATAGATTCATCAACCTCTTTTCCCAATCCTTTAATTTCATTCAATACATTTCATCAACTCCTAAAAATTAAGTTGCAATGTTTTCATCTTCCTTCATTTAAAATTTTTCAAATTGACCTATGTAAATATAAATCTTGGTTGCCTTGACTTTTGCATCTCCTTCATAAACATTTTGAAGTTTGTCCCAAATCTCCTTTGTAGAATCACAATGCATAACCTTGATATATACTGTATCAACTAGACCATTCATGATAACAGTTTTAGCCCTCGAATTTTTTTGACTGACTTTATGTCCATCATTATTTGTTGGAGGAGTGGCATGGCCTTTGTATCTGTCTACTATTGATTTCCAAACATCAAATCCCTGTGCTTGTACATATGTTTTCATCCGTCTGCTCCAGAAGGAATAATTTTTTCCATCAAACTGTGTTATTCCATTCTTATACATATTTGTTCTCTCCATGATCTTCTTTCTAGTGGATAAACTATTTTCTTTAAGGACATGCTCTAATACCATTTGTTGGAATACTGAGAGGAGGGGGGTGAATCAATATGATCACTTTATACCTCTATTAAGCATAATATATATTCTTTAAATTTTCAGTAGTATATCATCAATGTATTATCAATATATCATGAGCATATAAACATAAGCACCATCACATCAAGTAAACAATACATCGGAATTTATGTGGAAATTCAAATGGGAGAAAACCACATAATGCTTTCTTATATATTAAAGAATAGATTCATTGGAAGAACCAACTTTCCAATTCTCCAGTTGCAACTAGAAGGAGGATCCAACTCGTTGAGTTCTCTAGCACCAACCAGAAGGAGGATGCAACCCCCTTTCCTTTCTCCATCCTGCCACCCTAAAATATAAGTGTAGACCAAATTGTCACTACCACAATCAATTCCATTGTCTCTGTCATTGCCACTGTCACTGTCGTTTCCACTGTCACCATCAATTCCATTGTCACATCAACCTGTAACATGTCAACCTTTCATTGTATCTAACCTATCACCATATATAACCTATCACATCAACCTATCACTGATCAACCTGCCCAACTTGTTACTATCACCGATACTCAACCAGATCCTCTTAGATGGATCATATACCAAGGAAACCTCTCAAATAGATGTCCAACATCACCAACGCATGCCTCTACCAATCATGTACCAATATCACCAACATACCATCGCAAGATATGTGTCTCAAGCATGTACCGAAGAATGTACCAAACCATCAACATGTACCATACCAAACATCAACTTTGTACCACAACCTGTATCACACCAAGTGCATCAACCATGCACCAACACCAACACCTATACCACAACAAGTGCATCAACCGTGCACCGACACCTATACCAAACCGTGCATAAACCATGGACCATAACAATACCAAACATTGTATCAACCATGTACATCAACACCTTACCAAGTATCAGTCATGTACCATACCATGTGCCAAAAATGTATGTCAACCATATACCATATCACTCAATCATGCCATACACTATGTACCATTGGATATATTCAACAAGTACCATAAATGGTGTACCTCAACCAAGTACCAACATCACCATGAGATGTATCTCATACATGTGTTTTCATATACCAAGTGTAATCCTCAACAATGTATCAATATTAATGACAACCATACACCATGTGCCAATGCTTGAAGAGTGTACCAAGAATAAGCCTCAAGCATAGAGCATCATCACCATGTAACCAAACCAAATACCAATATATCAATACAACCAATATGTACTAATAATCAATGTACCTTACCAATGTCACAAATATGTACCATGCATCAACAAGACATGCATATCAAGCATGTACCATGTTGAAACATACATGTTATTTTAAGATTTAGACTAAACTAGCTTTCATTTTTGTTTAAATAAACCCCCCCCAAAAAAAAAATGCACTTGGATAATGATCGTCGAATGAAGCCTTCTGATTAATCCAACGGTCTAAAATTATTAAGAGATATGGAGCCACCTATTTATTAATGAATCAATTTATATAAAGGTTTTCTTTCAAAATTTTGGGAATCGGGGTTTCGCGAAGTACGAAGGTTCAACATTGAGCATCTTCGAAGCCCCGATACCCAAATTCACGAAAGTACTCATTGTTAAGCTGGGTTAATTAAAGATTAATAAAGTTTAACGATAAGAAAATCTCATCATGACTTCCCGATTCAGAATCTCTTACATATAAAAGATTTGAAGTACCGATACTCAAAACCCCACCATTCTAAAACTAATCGTTGTTAATTAGAAGAGTTAAAAACTATTATACTTAATTAAACCTATCTTGACTTCGCATTTTATAAGTCTTAGTTTAAAATGTTATAAAGATCCCCGAAGATCCGAAATGGAGAAACTTGATTAAATGATAAGTTTTATTAATTAATGTACTAAATGAGGATTATACCCTAATTGTTAGCGACATTTTTTGTCTTAGGCACAAAGTACCCAAACCTGCAGATCGCGTGGGAAGCACCCAAGCGTAGCATGAAAGAATCTCTTTTTCCGGTTACGAGTCAAGCGAGTGGGCAAAGTTTTGTTGTCAGTAGCCGAGATCCCTCTACAAAGAAAATCGACGGTCATCGGGTTTTTGGGGCTGTCAAGTTGCCCGGGATTTAGCACGAAGGTTAGTGCCCATAGTTCAAGGCAAATCTGGGTCGTCCAATTCGATTGGGATAGGTGGCGGCCATTCAAGGTATCGGGGATCGGTGTTTCAGGAGACAAGGATCTTTTTGTTCATTGCAGTGGAAATTGTCGATCAGCGAAATGTCGAAGCACCTTTGGAGCCGAGCCAACGGTCTTAGCACCAGGTCACATCAAGTGAGCCTATAAATGGGGACAACCCCATTTATAATAAAGAATACTATCTGGGCCATTCATCTGAAGGACACACGGAACACATTCGTGCCATGTCGACATTCGAGAGTTTGAGGGGTAAGCGCTCCTCGTCATTTCACATATCGAAACCCCGAAGTGCCAAAAGAGCCCAGGATCGGGCCCACAGTATTGACGAGTTAGTTCAGAGCTATCAATTCAGTGGGGGATGCATGGCGACCATTAGGTCCTCCCGAAATTTTGCCCATCACAACTTTGAAAGAGAAAGGTCCTACTCCTTTCTATCCAGGAACCTTGAAACGCCGAAAGCACTCTGGAAGATAGGTGTAGGGTCACGGCCCATGGTCACTTGAGGAAGTAGAAAGGGTTGTACAAAAGGGGGCCAAAAGCATCGAGTTGAGTTGCATAAGGGGGGGCGCTGTGTTCTCCAAATGCCAGTTCGATGTAATCTAAATCCCGATGCCTTCTTGGAATGAATGAAGAAGAGACAAGGTGGTTTAAACCTCTCCTCACTCATTAATTGCAGGGTATGGATGTCTTGGCTGAAGGTCTACCTGAGACGGTCCTCTATATTGGTTATTTCCATGGAAGCCACACTGAGTCCTCGACTCGCCAAGGAACCCTGCGCACGCTAATTCAGCATTTAAGGGCTCAGCTACCCCCTGGCATGAGCCATGAAGAATTAAGGTGGTGTATGACAGAAGAGTGCAGGCTAGATTTGATTGAGGAGACGCCACACCTTGAAAGTCCTGAGACACCTCTGCTGGGTGAAAGGGGGAAGAGTATATGTAGGCATTTTTTCCATTTTTGTAAGGATCGATGGTTGAGCAAAGCTCCCGGTTGTAAAAATTTAATGAAGCACTGTTATTCTGGTTATGCATGGACTCTTGAGACTTCTTTCCTTATGAATGTCAGTTTCTTTCACGTCTTTGTTTACACTATATTAGAGCATCTTGGAATTGGAGAATCCAGTCGAGTTGTAACTGTTATAGGATGACATAGATTGGATCACTGTAACAGTCACATTGTCTCTAATTGGTCCTTGTGATTTTCTTAGCACTGAATGGCTTGGAATTGGAGAATCCAGTTGATTCCCCCTTTCAATTTCTTGGAACCTTAAACTAAGAGGATCTTGCATTCAGAGTCTTTCTTCTGCAAACTACTGAAAAACCTGTTGCCCGAGGTAGTTTGCTTACTCTTCTTACCAAGTCATCCACCTGTTCATCTTTTAATCAACCCACTGACTGAAGTTAGATCAAGACCTCCTTTGTTCCTTACACACTAGACCTAGTCCCTGAGTTAGAGTGATATCTCCCTGACTCTCTACCCATTTGATCACCCATTAAAAAATATCGTGACATAAAACTGATGGGAGTCGGGCTCTACTCCTGCAAGCAATCCAGGAGTGACCTCCGTTGCCAACATTTTCGGCGCCGTTGCTGGGGACAAAGTTGAAAATCTTCCCCGATATTGAACGACATTGAGCCTCTAATTCCGAAGGTGCATCAGGTATCAGAGCCTTTGAAGATTTCTATTGTGCACCTGGTGACTCCATTGTGATGATTCCACTGTGGTAAACCTACCACGTCAATTGTGGCTTTCAGAGGTAGACACACACGGTCCCATCCATAGATGCCTCTAGATACACCTAAAACTAATCAGGAGGTAGTTCTCAGAAAAGGAAATGCCTCTGAAGGAGAAGTTGATGCCGCCGAACCAGGTAATCCACCGTCTCCTTTTGTAGAAACTCCATTTTCTCCACCTCAGTTTCCTAGCAGACCGCCTTCTGAAGTTTCCCGTTTCCTGAATTTCGGGAGTGTTCCTGTTGAGGTTTCCCCCCCTGGTTTGGGATTGGAGGGATAAATCCTTGTCACTCCCCTTTCCCCTAAAGTTGTACCTTGGCGTAGGCCCAAGGTCACAGAAGATTTCCCCACTCCTAGATTTTTCGTTCCTCCTCTTGTCATTGTTGCTGCTTCTGCACCACAAGAAGCATCCACTGACTTAAGCTTGCTATCCTTCTCCCTAAATCCCCTATTGTTTCCCACTCCCATTAGAAGCTCATCCCCAGTATCCCCTTTTCGAACTCCTCCTCCGAGTTCTCCTCCACATAATATCCCTATGGCAGGACCAAATCCCCCTATGACCAGAATGGAGGCCATCATAGCCGCTAGGTATGATCCCCTCATGCTACCTCAGCCTCTCAATGCCCTCCCAGTGGATGGTTACCTCAAGAAGTTGCCCAAGTTTACAGGTGAGGGGGACATATCTGCAGAAGAGCACCTAGAAGCCTTTTATAGTTTTACAAATGATAATGTTATCATGCATGCAGACGTGTGGATGAGGATTTTTGTCCATAGCCTTCAAGGCGAGGCTAGAAAATGGTTCAAGGCCCTGCCTCCCGGATCTATTGACAGGATCGAAGATTTGGATAATGCCTTTTTGAGACAGTGGGGAGATAAAAAAGATTTCATGTATTGCATGATGGAGTTTGGGTCTTTGAAGAGAAAAGAAGGAGAGTCTGTCTCTGACTTCTCTAAGAGATTTAATAAAATCTATAATAAAATCCCCACCGAGATAAATCCCTCAGAAGCCTCGGCTAAAATCACCTACGCCAGCACTTTTGATCCTGATTCTACCTACTGCTAAGGGAGAGAAGAGCTACTACTTTGGCCCACATGCAAGATGCAGCCATGGAGGTAGAATCTAACATATTGGTCGTTGACAGACTCAGAAACACTGCTGATAAGAACATGCCCAAGAAAAGGCATGAAGCCTCCTCATCCAGTCCCTCTCCCCTGCCCCTTCAGATAGATGTGACAACTAGAGTACTAAAATCACTTTCTGCCAGAATGGAAAGGTGGGAATTATAAGGGAAGCCCATGTACAGAAATCCCCAGAACAATGATAATAGAGGTTTCAGACGACCTACTAACAATATGCCTCAGGTTTTCCCGAGGGAACAAAGGGGAAAGGATAGAGAAGATCAAAGGGTTCAAACCCCCCTCCAAAACAACCTAGTTGATCATGAGGAAAGAGAGGAGATAAATGAGGTTGACCCCGAAATTCACTGTGTTGAAGAAGCTCCTCCTTTTCCCGATTTGACACAGTCCGCATATGAAGAATCCCTGATGAGAATTCAAAGCCATGAGTTGGGTAAAGGAGAAAAGGTCGGTCTCGCCTCTAACAGATACAATCTCAGGTCAAGAAAGAAAGAAGGAGACTTTGACGTCCAAGACCAGCCCCTCATAGCAGAAAGGCCTACTAAATCTGCAACAGCCACTACTAAAAAAAAGAAAGCTCATAGCGCTTCACTAGCATCCAGAGAACTTGTTTCAGAGGCAAGGGAAGCTCCTAAGCCTATTTCCTCCTTTAATTTTGAGCATGAAATTCAAAATATCGGGATCCCCATCCCCCTCTCAGAGCTAGTTAAAAATGAAGACTTCAAAATATCCCTCTCCAAGCTGCTACAATCCGAGTCCCCACAGCCTCCCTCTGACTCAGTAAACCTTCAAGATAAGAAGCCAGCCGTCATCTTAGGCCCCATGATAGAAGACAGAGATGAATCATCCCCTCCCTTCTACACCTCCCTGAACATACATGATAAAGTGTTGCATAATTTTCTCATGGATTCAAAAGCCTCCCATAACCTTATTCCCAAGGTAGTCATGGAAGAGCTAGGACTGGAAGTGACAAAGGCCTATCATGACCTGTACTCTTTTGATTCAAGGAGTGTGCAATGCCTTGGAGTCATCAAAGATCTTATGGTCTCCTTATTTAAGCTGCCCGTGAATAGTGTGTTCATGGATATTGTGGTAGCTGATGTCCCCCCCAAATTTGGCATGCTTTTGTCTAGGTCTTGGATTAAAAGACTTGGAGGAAAATTACAGATGGATCTCACATATGCCACCATTCCAGTCTTTGGAGGGGAACACAGGAGGTTGTACAGAGAAGCCCAGCTAGCCTATATTATCAGTGATGAAGCAAACCCCACTAATCACCCCATCTTTGCACTTGACACCGATCTAGGGTCTAGTTTGTTGCAGATCACTGAAACCCCTGAGGTCCCTTTACAGATCAGAAAGCAGCCCATTCTTAATCAAGAGATACCTCCTCCAACCACCTCTATTTGGAAGATGTTCTTTGATGAAGATTCCTCCAGTATAGGCGCAGGTGCTGGAGTGATTTTCATATCACCTTGTCAAGAGACCATATCTATGTCATACAAGCTGGAATTTGAAATCACCAAAAATGTGGCAGAGTATGAAGCTCTTGTTCTGGGTATGAGGGCTGAAAAAGGAATGGGAATTAAAGAAATGGAAGTGTTCAGAGATGCGGAATTAATAATCCAACAGGTCAGGAATGTTTATTGGGCTAAGCATCCTCAGCTCAGGAGTTACAAAACTGACTTCTTAGCTTTCAACATTACTTTTGTCCCGAGGGAAGAGAATACCTTGGCCGACTCCTTAGTGGTCTCGGCTAGTCTATTCAGGGTCCCTTTGCCACCGAAGATCCATGGTGAGGTCGAAGTAAGATACAGGCCATCCATCCCGGACAATGTAAAGCATTGGGAGGTATTCGAGGACGATCTTGAAATCAAGGATTTTCTTCAGTCCGTTGATGATTTTTCTGCATTGCACATTGATCAGGATCATGATCCCGAAGGTGACCCTCCTTCCGAGGTATTCTTGAATAAAATTGTTAATCACCAGATCATTCAGTTGCCTAGCAATCACATTCCAAGGGGAATAGTCCCTTTAGAAAGACTGTTCGACAAGAATGATGTGGCAGTAAAGGGTGGTGTTTCAAATAAAGATGTCGATAGAGCCGAATGTAACATTGGCACACAAGAGGAGCCTAAGTTTGTCAAATTATCAAGCAGCCTGACCAATGAACATAGGGTGGAATATACTGAGTTATTAAAGGAATTCGTTGATGTGTTTGCATGGGCCTATGAAGACCTCAAGACTTATGACACATTTGTCATTGAGCAAAAGATCCCACTGAAAGAAGAGGCTAAGCCATTTAGGCAGAAGCTGAGACAGATAAATACCATGTTGCTAGATGCTCAAATCATCATCCCCTTGAGATATTCCGAATGGGTGGCCAATTTGGTCCCATTAAGGAAGAAAAGTGGAGAAATCAGACTCTGTGTTTATTTCAGGAACCTAAATAGGAGCTCAATAAAAGACAATTATCCCCTGCCCAACATGGAACAAATACTGCAGAGGGTAACTGGTGCATCTAGGATATCCATGATTGATGGTTTTTCGGGCTATAATCAGATATCAGTCATACTCGAGGACAGAGAAAAAATGGCCTTCACCACTCCTTGGGGCACATTCATGTATGCCAAAATGCCTTTTGGATTGATGAATGCAGAGGAAACATTTCAATAAGCCATGGACATAGCCTTCATCGGGGAGAAAGATCATTTTGTGGTGATCTATCTGGATGACATAACAGTTTTCTCCAGGTCTGACAGAGAGCACTGCTATCATCTGAGAAAAGTATTTTTGAAGTGTCGAAGGTTTGGCCTATCCTTAAACCCCAGGAAATATTTGTTTGCTATGAAGGAGGGGAAGTTATTAGGCCATATAGTATCAGCAGAAGGAGTGAGAATTGATCCCATCAGAGTGGAGGAAATTCAAACCCTATCACTTCCCATGTCTAAAAAAGAGGTCCAGGCCTTTCTAGGAAAGATTAACTTCCTGAGGAGATTCGTCTCAAATTTTGCTGAACTGGTAAAACACATCTCAGCCATGCTCAGAAAGGGAAACGAAGTGAAATGGATCGTTGAACCCAGGGAATATTTTGTCCAAATAAAAGGGGCACTAATTGAGGCACCTGTGTTGATTAGTCCTGATTATTCCAAACCGTTCCTAGTTTTTTCTTTTTCTTCTTTCGATACGGTAGCAACGATGTTATTGCAGAAAAATGAGGAAGGGTGAGAGAAACCCATCGCTTTCTTCAACAAAGTATTAAGAGATGTAGAGACTAGATATGAAATCATGGAGAAACAAGCCTATGCCTTAGTGAAATCCCTCAAGAATTTTAGAGTCTATGTCTTGCATTCAAAGGTAACTGCATACGTTTCTTCAGCTTCTGTGAAGGACATCCTTGTACAGCTTGACGTGGATGGGAGAAGAGGCATATGGATCACTAAAATACTGGAATTTGACTTAGAGATAAATCCCACCAAGTTGGTTAAGGGGCAAGTTTTAGCCAAGCTACTGGCTGAATCCAATTGTGAAGACTTGGGGTTAGTTTCATCAATACTTGCTCAGAAACTCAGCAAGCTGAGTTGCCCAGCCAACGCTCTCAAGATGGCTTATCGCTGAAAGAATGTGCCTAGTATCGTGACATTCTGTACTTTCTGCAGGAGTTGAAGCCTCCGGATGGAATGGGTAAAAGAAAGGCAAGAGCTTTAAAGATCAAGGCGGTCAGATATTGCCTCATTGAGCAAGTCTTGTACTGGAGAGATCCTTTGGGGATGCTGCTAAAATGTTTGAGCCCACCAGAAGCCCAGAATGTTATGTTTGATTTCCATAAAGGCCTTTGTGAGGGGCATCATTTCTGGAAGACCACAGCTCATAAGATTCTCAGGGCTAGATATTACTGGCCTACTTTATTCGTTGATGTCTATAGAGGAATCAGAGCTTGCATCAAATGCCAAAAGTTCTCAGGAAAAAAACAACTCAAATCACTACCATTGAAGCCTATAGTATCTTCAACACCTTTTCAGCAGTGGGGGTTGGAATTCATTGGATAAATTCATCCTCCCTCAAGTGTTCAACACAGATGGATTCTGACTGCAACAGATTATTTCACCAAGTGGATAGAAGTTGTCCCCACCAGAAGCACATCACACAAAGTAATTATTAGCTTCCTGGAGGATATCATAGCCAAATTTGGCTATCCCAGCAAGATCGTCACTGATAATGTTGCTTCTTTCAAGTCTGAGCCTCTAATTAAATTCTGTGAGTAGTTCCAGATCTCACTAATTCACTCCACCCCCTACTATCCCCAGGGCAATGGTTTAGCAGAGTCCTCCAACAAAAGCCTAATAAGGATCATCAAAAGACTGTTGGAGGACAACAAAAGGGCCTGGGATTCGAAGTTGAAATTTTCTCTATGGGTTGATCGAGTAGCAATGAAGAAATCCCTAGGCACTTCTCCTTTTCAACTGGTCTATGGAACAGAGGCGGTTTTTCCCACTCAGCTCGCCTTACCTGTGGCGAAGTTCTTTCAAGATTATGAAGGAGAGCCAGATCAGATGATCAGAAGGATTCATCAGATAGTGGAAGCGCAAAAGATCATAAAATAGGTGAGGGACACAACTTATAGTCATCAGCAAAATATCAAACATGCTTTCGACAGGAAGGTCAGGAAGAAGGATTTCGAGATTGGGGATTTGGTACTTAAGTGGGATGCACCCAAACAGGATAAAGGAAAACACAGCAAGTTTGAGGCCCTCTGGATCGGCCCCTTCAAAATATCTGAGGTTTTCTCAAACAACACGTACAGGTTGCAAGATCTGGAGGGTGAAGAGGTTTTCAACAACCCAGTGAATGGGCATTTTCTGAAGAAATGTTTTATTTGAGCCTTAGACAGCTCCTTTGTTTGTAAAGATTGTCCTTTGGTTCTTTGTTTATTTTCTTTTACATGTTTTCGGATTAGTAAGTGACTCCATAGCCCAATAGAAAGGCACTGAAGCTGCATAATGAGTTCTTAGAGCATCGCAAATAGGACTCTATCCCCCATGGAGCCTAATGTTAGAAACATTTTTTTTCTTAGGCACAAAAGTACCCAGACCTGCAGGTTGCGCGGGAAGCGCCCAAGCGTAGCACAAAATAATCTCTTTTTCTAGTTATGAGTCAAGCAAGTGGGCAAAGTTTTTTTCTTAGTAGCCGAGCTCCCTCTACAAAGCAAATCGACGATCATCGAGTTTTCGGGGCTGTCAAGTTGCCCAGGATTTAGCAAGAAGGTTAGTGCCCATAGTTCAAGGAAAATATGGGTTGTCTGATCCGATTGGGACAGGTGGTGGCCATTCGGTGTATGGGGGATCAGTGTTTCAGGAGACAATGAGCTTTCCGTTCATTGCAGTTGAAATTGCTGATCAACGAAACACCGAAGCACCTTTGGAGCTGAGCCCATGGTCTTAGCACCAGGTCACATCAAGCGAGACTGTAAATGGGGATAGCCCCCTTTATAATAACGAATATTATCTGGGCTGTTCATCTGAAGGACACACGGCATGCATCCATTCCATGTCGGAATTTGGGATTTCGAGGGGTAAGTGCTACTCATCATTTCACATCTCGAAACCCCAAAGCACCGAAAGTGCCCAGGATCGGGCCCACAGTATTGCCGAGTTATTTCAGAGCCATCAAATCAATGGGGGATGTGTGGCGACCGTTAAGCCCTCCTGGCATTTCACCCATCGCGACTTTGAAAGAGAAAGGTCCTACTCCTTTCTATCCATGAACCTCGAAACACCGAAAGCACTCTGGAATATAGGCATAGGATCACGACCCAGGGTCACTTGAGGAGGTAGAAAGGGCTGTACAAAAGGGGGCCAAAAGCACCGAGTTGAGATGTAGAAGGGGGGGCACTATGTTCTCCAAATGCCAGTTTGATGTGATCTAAATCCCGATGCCTTCTTGGAATGAATGAAGAAGAGACAAGGTGGTTGAAACCTCGCCTCACTCATTAATTGCAGGGTATGGATGTCCCGGCTGAAGGTCTACCCGAGATGGTCCTCTCTATCGGTTCTTTCCATGGAAGCCACGCCAAGTCCTCGACTCACCAGGGAAGCCTGCGCATGCTAATTCATCATTTAAGGGCTTAGCTACCCCCTGGCGCGATCCATGCAAAATTAAGGTGGCGTATGACAGGAGAGTGCAGGCCATATTTGATTGAGGAGACGCCACACCTTGAAAGTCCTGAGATGCCTCTGCTGGGTGAAAGGGGGAAGAGTATATGTAGAAATTTTTTCCATTTTTGTAAGGATCGATGGTTGAGCAAAGCTCCTGGTTGTAAAACTTTAATGAAGCACTATTATTCTGGTTATGCATGGACTCTTGAGACTTCTTTCCTTATGAATGTTAGTTTCTTTCATGTCTTTGTTTATACTGTATTAGAGCAGCTCAGAATTGGAGAATCCAGTTGAGTTGTAACTATTATAGGATGATGTAGATTGGATCACTGTAACAGTCACGTTGTCTCTAATCGGTCCTTGTGATTTTCTTAGCGCTGAACAACTTGCAATTGGAGAATCTAGTCGAGTCCCCCTTTCAGTTTCTTGGAACCCTGAACCAAGAGGATCTTGCATTCAGAGTCTTTCTTCTGCAAATTGCTGAAAAGCCTGTTGCCCGAGGTAGTTTGCTCACTCTTCTTACCAAGTCATCCACCTGTTCATCTTTTAATCAACCCACTGACTGAAGTTAGATCAAGACCTCCTTTGTTCCTTACACACCAGACCCAGTCCCTGAGTTAGAGTGATATCTACCCGAGTCTCTACCCATTTTATCACCCATTAAAAACTATCATGACATAAAACTGATGGGCATCGGGCTCTGCTCCTGCAAGCAATCTAGGAGTGACCTCCGTCGTCAACACTAATTCATCTATTTCTTAATAATAGCTCAGATACATTAAAATTCCATGCTTTTCCTGAGGTATCGACCATTAATGACATTAATATCCATTTTAGGGAAATGTTTCCAAGTAAGATCCAATTTTAACGGCCAAATATTTTTTATTAAAGAAATTAAACGCATTGTCAGTAAAGGTATACACATGATTTATGCGTTTAAGGTAAAAATATTTTTTAGTTTTGAATTACATTCTTGTTTTCATAGAGCTGGCTTAGCAAAATAACTAGTTTTCTACATTATCATTCTCTATAACAAGTGATAGAACTCTAAAATTTGATATCATGGCTCCATGGAAAGCATCCAAAGCAATTAGCGAAAGTTTTGGCCAGAACACAAACGTTATTTTTTATACTTCGCCCAAAAGTATAAACATAGTTAAAACCTGGACACATGTGTTCAACACCATACAATACGAAGTGGTAAACTTCCATGATGATTCAATAGAGAATAAAAAGGATAACTTATCTACCAAATATAATATTATCGCTCAAGCAGAGATGCATAAGGTAGCAACAAGGACGATGCTTTTACCTTACACCGACATGATTAAATGGGTGTTGGATCATGTAGATATCCCAAATAGAACTACATTCAACTCTTGAAAGGTAGTTGTTGGGTCATTTCGGCCGGAACACATACAGGTCATGTATAAATTGTCTGCAACATCAAACTTCATTTATAATTCCAGTTTTCAAGTGAATTTTAATAATAAGGAGTGTGATAAATATGGAAAGAGTCTTTCTGACTTTATCAAAGACAAGTGTTCATGCCTCAAAAAGTTCAGAGCTAAATCTCATGGCGTATATTCAATATCATCGCTTGAACCACAATTCATGTATATAGCCATGATGATGTGAAGAATTTATGGAAAAGAGAACACAACCCATTTCTTTCTACCATGGGTACCCATTATACATTTAGTGGCGAAAGGATTTTCTTTTGACTGGGAAAAGATATTGTTGGATAATCTAGCTAGCAAAATCACAAAATATCAAACAAAGAAAACCAAAGGCAACCAACTTCATTCTTTATGTCAGCTTATATTATGGACACCATTTGTTTCATGATGCCTTTCTCGCTGATGAGTTGGAGTTGGACTCTAGATAGTGTAGAACCAATTCATGACAATCATTCAAAGATCCGGGAAGACAAGGAAAAAGATTTATTTTATGAAATATGTAATTGGGTAGTGGTTTCGATGCATACGGTTATATTTGGTCACCCACCTCCTATAATTTCAAACAACATTATGGTTAACCTGGGTAAAGTGGAAGACTGTTACATAGAGGAACACTTCTCTTATATCAGAGTTTTCGGTTGTTCAGTTCCCCCATATGTATTACAATAATTTTTACCAGGCCGACTGGTATGCCGTGAGGTTTCATGAAAAACTGTACTTGGATGGATTAACAAGGAGCTCAAAGTTGTGCAGAAAAAGGTATGGCCATATTTTCCTTTATAGATCAGTGCATTTTCTTTGTCAAATTTCGTCCATTCCAGAGTGGAGGCTGCAACCTTAGAAGAGATAAAGCTGGTTGACATTTAATTCAAGAAGCACGACCCACAGAAGGTCTTGGGAAACCATATGGCCAATTGCAATATTAAAAGGTATGAACATGAAGATTCCCCTCAGGATGAAATGTTCCAAGGGGTAATATCTTACCAAGAAGTTATGAGTCGCGTTCGAGCTCTATCACCTGGTGAAATGGATGAGTTTTACATTTTCCAAAAACACTGAAGAAGTGGTCTCCCTAAAGTATTACAGGAAGAAAACCCAAAGTCTCCAGCTACACAACAAACAAAGACCCAAAACGCAGAAGTCAAGAGCTCTAGCAAACAAGAAGCCCCAGAAAACTCATATAGTTATGAGATATTGACTCAGAAAAAGGATATCCCAACAAAAGAGGTATATGATGACTAGTCTAAAGATCAATCAGAAGCATTAAAAATTCAAGGAGAAGATAATTCATTATCTTCACTTGATAAATCAACTATAGATGGAGCTGGAAAACAGTTATCCATAGAGATCGGTAGCCCCATTGAGGCTATCACGCCATTACAGTTAACTAGAGGAAACCCTAATGCAGAGGTAATATTCATAGGGGATTTCACACCTATCCCTATTGAAGAAATGCCTCCTACTAATTTATTTTTTAGTAAGAAAAGGAAATATGTAGTAAAGAAAAAATGCACCAGAAAGAAAGGATGATTTTAAGGATGGAAATTTATTTTAAAATGTAGAAACCTTGGAGAATCTTACTAATCCTTCATATGTCAACTATAAATTTTTGGCGATATGTTTGTAAAACTATTTAAATTTGTAAGTATGTTATATAGTTTTTATAAAGTTTTGGCAATTTTTAAGGTAAAATAATTTTATCCTATAGAATTTGGGCGAATCATTTTTAAAATAACGAATCTCGTTTTTGGAAAAACCATGGAAAATTAGCCCATGAGAAAAATTTAGCCCCTAAAATCATCCCTGTCAAAAAGGGGGTGCAATGGTCATAAAGAACAGAGTATTATTGGATGGAAAAAATTTGGAAGATGAAGACTTTGCTATAGAGGTAGTAGGCTCTTTGGGAGCTTTTTCAACAACCAACTTATTCTCAATCAATAATCTAAAACAAAGGCTGAAGCAGATAAATCAGATGATAAGTCAATTGCGAGATAAAGTAAAGAATACAGAGAAGAATATCAGAGATGAGGTAAATAACGGACTTGAAAAGGCTAGAGCTGTTGATAAACAAGAAATCCAACTTCTCGAGTCCAATCTTGTCCAACAAGATGAGTTGGTTAAACAATTACAAAACAAGGTAAGTTCCACTGAAAAAATGGTTATGGATATAGCAGTGTTCCAAGATCAAGTATCGGAAGTGTTAAAGAAACTTGAAATAGCACAAAAAATCCTTTTGGCTAAGGTAGAGATCATCCAAAATCATTTTCAGGAAGTAAATCAATCATTAGATAATATCATTTGCAAAGAAGGAGAGGCTAATGCAACTCAGACCACCTTTCAAAAAGAGGTCATGTCTGTTACAGGTATGAAATAACTGAGGGG
>JZKD02S0946677.1:119343-154932 GCA_000966675.3 Picea glauca | reverse complement strand
TTGCATATTGAAATCCCGATCCCCGAATCTCCGATGGCTTATCTCCCTCGCAACTTCTGCAGATCTGATGGCTGTCGGGTATCCGCTTCCAATCTGATGGCGCAGATCACTTCTTTTGTATGCCAACTCCTGCGCTTAACCTCTGTGCAGCTTCTCCCGATCTAACAGCTGTCGGGATTTTCGAGTGTGATCCGATGGCTCTCGGTCTCTTTCCTGTGCTCCTTGTGCATATAAGAACGCTATTCCTCCTGAGCTTATTCTCCTCGAATCCTTAGACTGTGAATTATTTCTTTTGCTCGACCTCGACCATCTTCCTATTGGGTCGAATACCCTTCATCACTCTGCTTGGATATTTCTCTGTCATCATTCTTCTGCCATAGACGATTGCCATCAATGACAACCTTGACATTCTGCATCCCTGCTATTTCCATATTTCCAACAAGTATTACCTACAAATATATCAAATCTCATACCATTATACATCAAACAAACTTGGGTCCATTACCCAAACCTAGGTTCTCCAACTTCACATGGCCATAACTCTCTAACCGTGAGGCGTTATGTGATGTTCCACATACCACTGGAAATGGCATGACATGTAATACCCATATAGAATAGTATTGCCTTCAAATATATTAAAACTCATACCATTATACATGAAACAAACTTGGTTCCATTACCCAAACCTTTGTGCTACCAGAATTCGCTACTCGAATTTCTCCAAGGGTTGACATCAATCACTAAGGGTTGACATCAATCTACAATATCACTCTCCAATGGTTGACATCAATAAAAACCAACAATCCATACCAATATTCCATCAACCAAAGCCAACTTTTTGACACCTCTCCAAGAGAAAGCAACACAAATAATTGCGAAAATGGAGAAGGAAAAGGCAAGATTGACTCAGGACCATGCTAAGAGCATAGAGTCTCTCAGGGAGCATATCACAATGAAGAGGGTAGAATAACTCACAAAGAAAGATGTGCAAGATAGAGCAAAAGGACAAGATCTAGAAGGAAAATTCCACAACTTGGCAGAGGTTGTTCAAAGAGCGCGCACTACCTTAGTGGTTCAGGAAGAGCCACATGTCAGTGTTGGGGGCCTGTTGGGTGCATACCTATTTTGAGAAAAGACCTATTTTTGGAAGGAGAGACATAATTTTGTGGCACATACAAACGTTGACAAGAAAGAAGCATGCAGAAGCAGAAGGAAAAGCATCATGCACGAGGAAAATCCACACGTGAGGAGGAATACAAGCCTAACCATATCAGGGTTAGGTTTTTTGATAAGAATTGTAATGTTTTTAAGCCTGCAAAATAGTATAAATAATAACCTAGGAGGTGTAGGTTAGGGGTTCGGTTGATTGTAGTTCAATCGTTCAGTTGTTCAGTGGTTGTAAGTTTGTTGTTGAAGGTGTTCGGTTATTATTGTAATAAGGTTGTAGAAGAGTCAAGGAAGCTAGATTTTGAGGTTTAGGTCACAAGATGAGGAGCCTAGTGTGATATAGTCTTCCTCACAAAGGTTAATTAACATCATCATGATTGTATGATTAAATATGTAATGCGCACAACGCCATATTTTGCAATAGATTAAATAAAAGAGCAGAGAAGCCAAATCTTTGTGGACGTAGCCCAGGAGTGGGTGAAACATTGTAAAAATTGTGTTCTTTGTGATGTTTCTTGAATGATTTACCTCTTGTCAATGGTTATATTATGAAATAATGATTAACTAGATGTGTTAGAATGCATTCATGAGTCTAAATATAGATGAATCCTAGAAGTAATTGAATCAATAACAAGTTTAATGCATAAAGAGAAGCAAAAACATAATCCCAAATCCCCACTCATTCCTAGACTTGAAGTACTTGATCATTGAATCCACCCATAGATATATCTTGGGTTAAACTGCATTGTCTGATCTGTGCACAAAGTTTGCTTCTGGTTTACTAGGAGGGTCGATAGTTTTAGAGGGTTTGTTCATATCTAAACCTGGGTCAGACCAAGTAGTTAAAGAAAGAGAGACCTAAACCAACAAGATATAATAAAGAAATGTATAGAGATATCTCATATATCCAATAATATAACAAAAATATATTAGATATGTTAGCATAAAGACAAAGATATAGTAATACACAATTTCTATTAATGAGCGAAATGTACAAAACTATAGAAATACAGAGTGAAAGAATCAGTAGAATGGTGGAAGCTTATCTTTGAGAAGAGATGTGAAGAATACTCACATTCACAAGAATATGGATTAAAATGAGGCTCTAAAGGCCTTTTTAACATAAATAAATTCCAAAAACCTAACCCCGGAAAATGAAAAGCCAACAATTTGGTGGACCCCATTTTGGATAGCTTGGTGTATCACCTTCTTGGGGGTGTAAATTTGGAATACGATCTCTGTTTGGGGTGCACAATAGCTCGTTGGAAAGGTATGGTCAAGGAGATTCATTTTGGGGGCTCAATAAAATCCTTAGGTGATAATTGAAGTGCTTGATCCAAAAAAAAACTTCGTTTAGGCCCTCAAAATGGCCCCAGAAGTTTAGGGGCGAAAAACTGCTAAAATAGTTAGTTACCATAAGACTGTTTTGAGACAGTTGGAATAGGTGGGTGGACAACGATATCTACCTAGATGAATCTTCCCTCCTAAGGATGAACTTTTCTACAATGTGTTGAGTTCTCAGGGGAGAGGGAAAAACATTTGTTGAATCTACATATTTATGAGTTGATTTCCTTGTTGTAAAAGTTGCACTGCTTATCTTGTTGAAGGTTGTCATGAAACTATGGCTAGAAGGGTTGGAACTTTTGAACCAGTCTAGATACATGATATGAATGTGTGCGGAAGGAATCATTCTTCTTTTATTCAATCTTATCAACCTACTTCTGATGGAAAGAACGTGCTTGGATTGAGGCTATAGTGGTTTTGGTGTTCTTTTGTTCACCTTTTGAACAAACTGTGAAGAAGATGATTTTTTTAGTATGAGATACTACCTTGAGACACTGTTTAGGTGGGACAATAGTTGGAAATACCTCTGGTATCTTGTATAGATGACCCCCCAAAGTAACAATGACAGTATGGGGTTGAGACTCATAAATAACATGACACTTCCACATATATGGCTGGCACAAAAGAACATCACATACATCCATTGGGGAAACATCACATAATACCTCATCCTTGAATGGTTGGATGTTATATGACAATAAACACTATTGGCTGACACAAAGACCTCATCCCTAACGAAACCACCTGATGTTGTATGGTTGTGGGTGTGGTGTTTTCGACAATCCCAACTTTTTGACTACCTCTGTTGAGATGAGGTTCTTATGGCTTCTGTTATCAAAAATAAAATGTGGCGGGGTCCCCTTCACCCACATTTGTAAATGAAAAAGGAACCCCCCTCTTTAGGATCTACTGGTTCTTCTCGTTGAATATCTACGGTCATGACAATAGAAATGGTTTCTGCGTCAATGATCTTTCTTCTACTAGTATTTTTTGAATCAAATTCTGAATCAGGGTTCAACTCCTTGTCTTTGATCTCAGCCACCAATGAATGTTTTGAGAGAAATTCATCGATGTTCTGTAAGGGGATTTTGTGTAAATCACACCATTTTTCAGTGTTCTTCCTCGTCTTTCCATTACCCTTCTTTTCTTGTTGCTTGGAATTATTTTCTAAAGGCTGGTTGTTAGCGACGTCTTTACCATACTTTGGTTTTTTTAGATTTGCAGACTTGAACTCCCATTTGTTCTAGTGCTTAAATTTATACTCAATTTTAATAGCATATCAATAAGAAGCACCTAGTGCAGAGATGTCCAAAAAATCCATTTTAGTTTGGATGTATCTATGTAGAGCCCCATGGTATTTCAAAACCAGATGTCGCTTAGAGTCTTTGATACCTAGCTTGGTCCACAAGGTATGGAATGTATTGGTGAACTATGACACTGCTTGGCCCCTCTCTTTTCACAATGTGGTACATCTCATGTACTAGTTGTCATAGTTGCCAACAGGGTAATATCATTCCTTGACCACATCCACAAAAAAATCCCAAGTGGGCTCGACCCCATATATTCCAGACTCCTCTATGGAACTTTTATCCTAGTAAGTTTCCCACCAATGTTTGACATGGGGGAGAGCCTTAAGGAGTGCGAATGTGATCTTTCCCCTGTCGAAGAAATTATGAACAAAGAAATAACCTTCTATCAGATTTAACCATTTTTCTAGAGCATCTGCATCTATCTATCCTTCAAATATGGGACTATCAAAATTACCATGTACCTTGAAATGAGAGATGCCTCCAAAGTGGTTTCTTGATGAAGACATGCATGTTGTTATCGATAGGCATTGAAGGATGTGGGAAAAATTCTCAATCATTTCATCCCTCTGTCACGTGAGAGCTTTCTTAAGAAATAGATTGATAGAATATTCTGCTCTCTCATTTTTCTTTTCTTTTTCCATGAAAGGTTTATTGGGTGTGTGAGAGTAATTTTCCTCAAGAGAGACAAGATCGAGACCAAACTTGCTATACTAGGACCTCGTCGGGGAGATGCATTGAAAAAAATGATCAAGAGCAACGTGCTCTGATACCACTGATCCGAATTATTTTTGGCACAAAATGAGAGTGGATATATATTGAATAAATTTACAGAGATATCTCAGATATCCAACAATATAACATAAATATATCAGAGATGCAACCATAAACATAGAGATACAGTAATACACAATTTCTATTAATGAACGAAATGTACAAAACTTTAGAAATACATAGTAAAAGGCTCGCTAGAATGGTTGCATCATATCTCTAAGAGGAGATGCGACAGCTACTCACATTCACAAGAATATGGATTACAATGAGGCTCTAAATTCATTTTTAACATAAATAAAATCCAAAACCAAAACCCCGGAAGATGAAAATCCAACAATTTTGTAGTCACTATTTTGGGTGGTTTGGTGTATCAACTTACCGGATGCGTAACGTTGGCATACGATGCCCATTTGGGGCACACAATAGCTCGTTGGAAAGGTATTGTCAGGGAGATTCATTTTTAGGGCTCAATTAGAGCCTTATTCCATCTTTGAGGTGCTCGATATTTAAAAAACTTCGTTTAGGCCCTCAAAATGGCATCGGAAGTTTAGGGGCTGAAAAACTGCTAAAAATAGTAAGTTGCCATAAGACCATTTTGAGCCAGTTTGAATAGGTGGGTGGACACTGATATCCACCTAGATCACCATGTACAAAATGTGAGCATGGAGCACAACTCCAAGATAGATAAGTTACATAATAAATTCTTAAAGAATAGGGGAACCCCCTCCAAATAACCAAATACCATTCATACTTCACAATTAACATCCCTTAATACTGCATACACGGTCTCTTATATATAGTTATTCACACATGAAAATGAGGCCTCTTTTATACTAGGATGACCCCATTACATATTTATTTACACATTACATATATATTGAGGCTTCTCAACCTTTGAAGATAAAATAAGGGAAGGATCCCACTTGCTCCTTCCTCAAAGACTTAGAAGAAGGGTTTGTTTAAGAGGGATAATGAAAAATAAAATACCATGTCCACTTTATTAATACTTAATCACCATCATCCATAAACACTAACAAGGAAAAAGAGGTCCATTTACTTAGATTATCATGCATTCATGCAAGCCTCACCAATATCCATCCAAGAAAAGAGTGCAATCCACATTAACAAGCCCTCCTTAATATGTTGCTCTACTTATACATCCATAGTGCATAAGAGAAAAGATATAGAAGTCTCCACAATGTTCAATGATCCAAATGAGGTCCGTCTGTAAATAGGATGAAACCAGGAGATATCGTTTATACTAAGCTACAATGAAGCAACATCCCTAAAATGCAATAAATCCATGATACAAGGTGGATAGGTCAAGGACAACCCCTAATAAAATATCTCATCAATAAGCAAAAGATGTCATAAATGCTAGAAATTTATCATAAGTTCTCTTAAAGATTCACATATGTGACTGGGTTAGTGAAATAAGAATGACATCATCCTCCAAAGTGGTGTATAATGCTCCAAATGTCATATATCTCCATAAAAGGGTGCAACGTCCAATAAAAGGTGATATCTGATCATCCAAAAGTCGCATATTATCATCAAAGGTTCTAATTTTATCCTCATCATGCTAGGTCAGCTCCAAATTAGTCGTGCATCATCATCAAGTGAAATGATCATTCATAAGTGCAATTCCCTCAATCTAGGGCATTTCGTCATCAAGGGAGAAGGTGCCATGACCCCCCCAAAGGGGTGTTTTATCATCATCACATTCATCGGAGGTGTAAATTTGGCATACGATCAGAGGTGGTGAAACATGGTAAAAATTGTGTTCTTTGTGATGTTTCTTGAATGATTTGCCTCTTGTCAATGGTTATATTATGAATGAGTGATTAACTAGATGTATTAGAATGCATGCATGAGTCTAAAGATATATGAATCCTAGAAGTACTTGAACCAATAACAAGTTTAATGCATAAAGAGAAGCAAGAACATATTCCCAGATCCCCACTCATTCCTAGACTACAAGAACTTGAGCATTTAAGTCACCCATAGAGATACCTCGGGTGAAACTGTGTTTTGTACTCTGCATGCAACGTTTCCTTCTGGTTTACCAGGAGGGATGAAATTTTTAGAGGGTTTTGTTAGAAACATGTTCAGATCTGAACCTGGGTTAGACCAAGAAGTTAAAGAAAGAGAGATCTAAAACAACAAGATATAATAAATAAATGTATAGAGATATTTCATATATCAAATAATATAACATAAATATATCAGACATGCAAGCATAAACACAGAGATACAATAATACACAATTTCTATTAATGAGTGAAATGTACAAAACTATAGAAGTATAGAGTGAAAGACTCGCTAGAATGGTGGAAGCTTATCTCTGAGAAGAGATGTGAAGAATAATCACATTCACAAGAAGATGGATTAAAATGAGGCTCTAAAGGCCTTTTTAACATAAATAACATCCAAAAACCTATCCTTGGAAGATGAAAAGCCAACAATTTTGTGGACCCCGTTTTGGATAGTTTGGTGTATCAACTTCTCGGGGGTGTAAATTTGGCATACGATCTCTGTTTGGGGCACACGATAGCTCATTGGAAAGGTATTGGTGAGGAGATTCATTTTGGGGGCTCAATAAAATCATTAGGTAGTAATTGAAGTGCTTGATCCCCAAAAAACTATGTTTAGGCCCTCAAAATGGCCCCAGAAGTTTAGGGGCCGAAAAACTACTAAAAATAATTAGCTATGAGAAGACTGTTTTGAGACAGTTGGAATAGGTGGGTGGACACCGATATCCACTTGGATCAATCCTCCCTCATTAGGAAACAATTTTCTACATTGTGTTGAGTGCTCGGGGGAGAGGGAAAAACATTTGTTGAATATGCATCTTGATGAGTTGCTTTCCTTGTTGGAGAAGTTGCAATGATTAGCTTGTTGAAGGTTGCCATGAAACTGTGGCTAGAAGGGTTGGAGATGTTGAACCAATCTGGATACATGATATGATTGTGTGCGGAAGGAATCATTCTTCTTTGCTTCAATATTATCGACCTGCTTCTGCTGGAAATAAGGTGCTTGGACTGAGGTTGCAGTGGTTTTGGTGTTCTTTTGTTCACCTTTTGAACAGACTGTGAAGAAGATGATTTTTTTAGTATGAGATACTACCTTGCAGCACTGTTTAGTTGGGAAAGTAGTTGGAACTACCTCTGGTATCTTGTAGAGATGACCCCTCAAAGTAACAATGACACTACGGGGTCGAGACTCATAAATAACATGGAACTTCCACATATATGGATGGCACAAAAGAACATCACATACATCCAGTGGGGAAACATCACATAATACCTCATCCTTGAATGGTTGGATTTTGTATGATAATCAAGACTGTTGGCTGACACAAAAACCTCATCCCTGATGAAGCCACCCGATGATGTGTGGTTGTGGGTGTGGTGTGTCAACAATCCCAACTGTTTGATGACCTCTGCTGAGAAGAGGTTCTTCTGGCTTCTGTTATAAACAATAAAATGCAGCGGGGTCCCCTTCACCCACATTTGTGAATGAAAAATGCACCCCCCCTCTTTAGGATTTGTTGGTTCTTCTAGTTGAATAGCGACGGTCACGACAATAGTAGTGGGTTATGCATCGATGATCTTTCTTCTACAAGTATTTTCTGAATCAGATTCTAAATCAGGGTTCGGCTCCTTGTATTTTATGTCGACCACCAATGATTGTCTTGAGAAAATTTCATCGGTGTTGTGTCTGGGGATTTTGTGTAAATCACACCATTTTCCATTTTCCTTCTTTGTCTTTCCATTACCCTTCTTTTTGTGTGGCTTGGACTGATTTTCTAAAGGCTGGTTGTTAGGGCTGTCTTTACCACAGTTTTTTTTTTTTGGATTTGCAGAATTGAACTCCCACTTGTTCTAGTGCTTAAATTTATACTCAATTTTAATAACATATCGATAAGAAGCACCCAGTGATGAGATGTCCAGAAAATCCATTTTAGTTTGGATGTATCTATGTAGAGCCCCACGATATTTCAAAACCAAATGTCGCTCAGAGTATTTGATACCTAGCTTGGTGCACAAGGTATGGAATGTATTGGTGAACTATGACATTTATTTCCCCCTCTCTTGCCGCAATGGGTTCCTTCTCATGTACTGGTCGTCATAGTTGCCAACAGGGTAATTTCGTTCCTTGACCGCATCCACAAAAAAATCCCAAGTGGGATCGACCCCATATATTCCAGAATCCTCTGTGGAACTTTTCTCTTAGTAAGTTTCCCACCAATGTGTAAGTTTTAAACCTATGAAGTAAAGCAATGCATATAGATTCTTAAGCAAAACATAATTTAATCAATGACTCATTCACATAGTACACAGAGATTTATACTGGAAACCCTCAACTAGGAAAACCTTTCTTATATTCATTATAAAATTTCACCATTCACAATACAATATATACAATGTTTTTAGGTATTCCGTATATACCAAAACCCTAATCTCTTAATCCGAAATTAATTTAGTAAATCGCTAAAAATAGAAAAATCTGCTAAAAATAGAAAAAACCGAGGGATCGTCAGACGCAGTTGTCGAAACTGACATGCCTACACACACATGAAAAGAATATAACAAATACCCAACACAATGTTTGACATGGGGGATATCCTTAAGGTGTGAGAATGTGATATTTTCCCTGTCGTAGAAATTATGAAAATAGAAATAACCTTCTAGTAGATTTAACATTTTTTCTAGAGCATCTGCATCTATCTGTCCTTCAAATATGGGAATATCAAAATTATCGTGTACCTTGAAAGGAGAGGTTCCTCCAAAGTGGCCACTTGATGAAGACGTGCATGTTGTTATCAGTAGGCATTGAAGGATGTGGGAAAAATTCTCAGCCATCATTTCGTCTCTTTGTCACGTGAGAGCTTTGTCAAGCAACAGATAGATAGAATATTCTTCTCTCTCATTTTTGTTTTCTTTCACCATGGAGGGTTTCTTGGGTGTGTGAGAGTGATTTTCCTCAAGAGAGACAAGACCAAGACCCAAATTTCTATACTCGGACCTCGTCGAGGACATGCACTGAAAAAATGATCAAGAGGAGAATGCTCTGATACCATTGATCTGAATTATTTTCGGCATGAAATGAGAGTGGAGATATATTAAATAAATGTACAAATATATATCATATATCCAATAATATAACAAAAATATATCAGAGATGCAACCATAAACACATAGATATAGTAATACACAATTTCTATTAATGAACGAAATGTACAAAACTGTAGAAATACATAGTGAAAGGATTGCTAGAATGGTGGCATCTTATCTCTGAGAGGAGATGTGACGGATACTCACATTCAAAAGAATATGGATTACAATGAGGCTCTAAAGGCCTTTGTAACATAAATCAAATCCAAAACCCAAACCCTAGAATATGAAAATCCAATAGTTTTGTGGACACCGTTTTGGGTAGTTTGGTGTATCAACTTCTCGGGGGATTAACTTTGGCATACGATCTCCATTTGGGCCACATAATAGCTCATTGGAAAGGTATTGTCGAGGATATTCATTTTGAGGTCTCAATTAGAGACTTAAGCCATTGTTGAGGTGCTCTATCTTGAAAAAACTTTGTTTAGGCCCTCAAAATGGCCCTGGAAGTTTAGGGGCTGAAAAACTGCTAAAAATAGTAAGTTGCCAGAAGACCGTTTTGAGCCAGTGGGAATAGATGGGTGGCCACTGATATCCACCTAAATCACCATGTAAAAAATGTGAGTGTGGAGCACAACTCCAAGATAGATAAGTTACATAATAACTCCTTAAAGAATATGGGAACCCCCTCCAAATAACCAAATACCATTCATACTTCACAATTCACATCCCTTAATAATGAATACATGGTCTCTTATATATAGTTATTCACACATGCAAATGAGGCCTCTTTTACACTAGTTTGACCCCATTACATATATATTTACACATTACATATATATTTAGGCTTCTTAATATTTCAAGATGAGATAAGGGAAGGACCCCACTTGCTCATTCCTAAAATACTTAGAAGAAGGGTTTGTTTAAGAGGGACAATGAAAAATAAAATAGTGCACAAGAGAAAAGACATAGAAGTCTCCACAATGTGCAATGATGCAAATGAGGTCCCTCTATAAATAGGAGGAAACCAAGAGATATCGTCTACAAAATCCTACAACGAAGTAACATCCCTAAAATGCAATAAATCCATGATACAAGGTGGATAGGTCAAGGACAACCCATAATAAAATACCTCATGAATAAGAAAAATATGTCATATATGTTAGATGTTTATCATAAAGTCTCTTAAAAATTCACACATGTGACTGGGTGAGTGAAATAAGCACGACATCGTCCTTCAAAGTGGTGTATAATGCTCCAGAAGTCACGTATCTCCATAAAAGGGTGCAACGTCGAATAAAAGGTCATATCTAATCGTCCAAAAGTCACATATCATCATCAAAGGTGCTAATTTTCTCCTCATCATTCTAGGTCGGCTCCAAAGTAGTCATTCATAATCATCAAATGAAATGTTCCATCATAAGTGAAATGCCCTCAATATAGGGCATGTCGTCATCAAGGGAGAAGGTGCCATGACCCCCCCAAAGGGGTGTGTTATCATCATCAGATTCATCGTCATCAGGAGAAGGCTCAATTCCCATCAAGAAGGTACAATTCCATCATGGGGGTGTGATTCCCTCTCCAAGGGGTACAAGGTCACCAAGAAATCCCAACATCCTCAAGAATGGTTCAAATCATCATTAAAATAGGAGAATGTGCTCAAGAATCATGGAAGGAGAGTGTAGTCATCACAGTCATGGTAAGAAGGTACTCTCTATCATGGTATATCATCATCTATGTGGGCTCATATCATCAATATACATTTTGGGGACACACTTCCACAACAACCTAATAAGCATATCATGTCATATACAAGGGTCATTAGGTTATATCACACCAAGAATCCTAATCAATCTTCACAATAGCTCAATATTCAATACAATTTACCAAGTATATATACAGTATAGCGATCACCTACCCCTAGGACCAGAGGTGATGGTCACGAATGAGGGGGAATTGCTCAAATTTCCTTGTTATGGTCCCTTTAATTATTCTTTTTCATTTTGACATTTCATAATTTCTCTTTACTTGGTTTCCGTTAGCATCAGCCTCGAGCTTACTAACCCCTTATTCCCATGAGACTATTGAAAGGTGGACTTTTAATGGGAACATGTACAATTCAACCATGAAGGAGAGTATGGGGGAAATATGGGATATGTTATGTATGGTGGGGATATGGAAAGAATACCCCTTTTCAAGCACTCCCAAGTATTACAACCAACCCCAAGAAATGCCACACTTTACTAGAAGAGGGTGGTGAGCTCCGATCAAAAACTAAGAAAACAAGTTAAAAAGCACAAATAAAGAGTTTCTTGATGCATTCAACAAATCTCCCAGATTTGTGAACAATCGTACATAGCCACCAATTTCATTCTCTATGTATTGAAAATGTATGTGTTGTAACAAGAACATACCCACTCATCCGATGCGACGATCGATGGGATTTTATAATTTGGTATAAATATGGTTCTCAAGTCTTCAATTCAATCACGGTTTTCTCGAAGAGTTGGGTTTGATCGTTCTATTTGCTCCCATCCTTGGATTAAACTTTAACCATTTTTCATTACTCAAAGCGAATTCAATCTGATAATAGCCTGTTAGCGGAAATGGCCATCCAACAAGCTGCCATGGTTGTTTTTTCTGATGCACAAAGTGTTGGGGATGTTGCAGATTCCTTTGTGAAAGAGTCAAAGAGTATGACTTTGTGAAAGAGTATTGAAATTACTTGTTGAGACCACCAAGGAATCTGCCACAAAGTTCTCCTCCCTTGGAACAAATGAAATATTAAAAGCCAAGAAAAAATTGTTAATCATATCCCATACCTCATTTCTATAAGCCCTTAACCTTGGGTGCTTAGCCTGATACAGATTTTTGACTTCATGAACAATCGGCTCAGCGTCTCCAAACACTATTAGATCCTCAATTTTCATGTCTTTGGCAGCGTTCAAACCCAAGACAAGAACCTCATATTCTTCCACATTGTTTGTTGTTTCAAATTCCAAATTGTAGGATAGAGATATGGTCTCTTGGGTGGGGGAAATAAAAACCACTCCATCACCAACACCTTCCCTAGAAGAGGGTCCATCAAAAAATATTTTCTACATAAAGGTCTTGGGGGAAGGCTCTTCACAAATGGTAATAGGCTTCTTTCTAATTTCAATAGGTGGTTGAGAGACATCAAAGAGATGCAATATATTGGTTCCTAAATCAGTATCGAATGAGAAAATTGGGTGGTTTATGGAATTGGATTCATCACTGATAATGTAGGCAAGTTGTGCTTCTCTATAAAGCCTTCCGTGTTCCCCTCCAAACACAGGGATGGTGGAATATGATAGAGCCATTTATAGAGTTCCCCCTAGTATTTTGATCCATGATCTAGATAAGAGCATCCTGAACTTAGGGGGGGCATTAGCTACCACTATGTCCATGACCACACTTTTCATTGGCAATTGAAACAAGGAGACAACCAGGTCCTTAATAAACCCGAGGAATTTCACCTTCCTAGAATTAAATGAATACAGGTCATGGTAGGTTTTTGTAACCTCCAACGCAAGCTCATCCATGAAAATTTTAGGCATAAGATTGTGATATGCCCTTGAATCCATCAAGAAGTTGTGAAACACCTTATCATGGATGTTCAATCAAGTGTAGAAAGGAGGTGAGGAATCATCTCTATCCTTCACCAAAGGTCCCAGTATGACAACAGGATTTTCGTCTTGGAGATTGACTGAGTCTATGGGATGAGATGAAGGTTCGGGTTTCCACACTTTGGAGAGGCACCTTTTGAAGTCCTCATGCTTGATTAACTCTGACAGAGGCATGGGGATCCTAATATTTCAAATTTCATGGTCAAAGATAAAAGAGGAGGGAGGCTTCACAACCTCCTTCACTTCTGGGATAGGGCCTTTGACCAGCGGAGGGGGGTTTTCCTCCTTTTATTTAACGCCATCTGCTACATTTTTTGTGGGATTCTTTGTTCTAGTAGGATGATCAGAAATATCCAAATTCCCTTATTTTTTCTTTGACCTCGGGCTATATCTATTGGGATTATGGCTAGTCTTTTCTCCCCTGCTCAGCTTATTTAGTTGTCTATCCATGAGAGACTCATCATATGTAGATTGTGTCAGATGAGAAAATGAGGAAGTGTCTCCAAGACACTATATTTCAAGATCAATATCTTCTTCCTCTCCTTCCTCGTTAGTAATAAGATTGTTTTGGAGAGGAGATTGAATTATATGATCATATATGTTCTTGTTTCTTTGATCTGTTTGGATGATATGAAGAGAATTGTTTGGTCTTTTGAAACTACCCCTATTATCAACATTTTGGGGATTCCTATAACTCAGATTTCCTTCCAATTCCAACCTTTCCATTCTAGCAGAAAGTGATTTTAGCATCTTGGTTACTTCATCCATTTGAAGGGGGGAAATAGAGGAACTAGAATTCAAAGCTTCAGACCTACCTTTTCTTTTGTCTCTATCATCCTTACTCCTAAGATTTCAACTGCCAATATATTGGATTCTACTTCAAGGGTTGCATCTTGCATATGATCCAAGGAGGTAGCTCTTATTTCTCTCAATAGGAGGAAAAACTCAAGGTCAAAAGTACTTGCATAAGCCATCTTGGAAGAGGTTTATGTGGGTTTAATTTCAGTGGGAATATTTTGTATCCCCCTAATGTCTTAAGAATGAATCATCCAGAGAGTTAATCTCGTCAATATATCTAGGAGGCAATTCCTTAAACTAATCCCTGGAATCACCATCAAGGCTTTATACAAAAACTCTCATCCACACATCTTCATTTTTTATGCCCTGAATCTCTGCAAATCCATAAAAGGATGAAAGGTGCTCTTCTGTAGTCACATCTCCCTCCCCTGTGAACTGGGGCATGTACTTAAGGTACTCTATGGTTGGGAGAGCATTCATAGGCTGAGGTAAAACTAAAGGGGCATATCTAGCAACCAATATATTAGCCATCATGTTCCTAGGAGGATTAGCACCTTCCATTTGGACGTGAAATAAAGGAGAATTGGGAGGAGATGAAGTTGGGATAGGTATGACTGCAGCTATGTTTCTTGGAGGAAAAGGAAATGGCTGAGTGCTGGGAGAAAAATCTGCAGGGCTCGAGGGAATAGGGGTTTCCCCTTCTATAAATGAAACAACTCTAATAGGGGAGGAGTGGTAAATACCGGAGTGGGGAAGTCTTCTAAGGTCCTGGGTCTAAACCACTATACAAATTTAGGGGAAATAGTGGTTTCAAATCTTTCTCCTTCCAATCCGATACTAGGAGGGGAGAAATTAGCAGGAAAACTCCCAAAATTTAAAATTCTTGAAACTCCAACAGATGGTATAATAGGGGAATTAGAAGCAGCTACGAGAGTTCTTAAAGAAGGATTATGTAAATTACCAGAATAACCTGATAGAAAAATTGAATTAACTTCTTTAGATTTCTTTCCTTTTCTGATAATTTTCTCTGGGTTATCTTCAGGTGTTGCTAGAGGCAGCTATGGAGTAGACCTTGTATGTCTTCACTTTAGAGCCACAACTGAAACAATGGAGTTACCAGGTGCAAGTTGCAATATTCAAGGTACTGATTTTTGATGCACCTTCAGAATCATAATTTCTTTGTCGTTCTTACCTAGGTAAATTTCTTCAATTCGTTCCCCGATAACGACGCCAAGAATTTTATCACTGAGAGTCACCCTCAGATTGCGGGAGGATAAGCCCAGTACCCATCATAGTTTTTGGTGGATGTTGGTTTTATATGAGTGGAGGTCAATGGAAAAAACTCAATATATGAATGATGTTTAACAAAAAACTGGACAAGAAATGAAAAGGAAAGTGAGGGCCACATTTTTTTTTTTTTATGACTGGCGGAATCGGCAATTGGGCTGGTCTCGTACTCACGTGACACGGGGTCGATTCCGACTGCTACCACTATAACCTCCAGGTGCCATATGTATGCCCCTTCCGCAGGCATGGGTAAGTCGAGGGGATTTGAACTTGAAACCTCATCGAACATAACACTTCATATCACGACACTTGCCAATTGAGCTGTCCCCCGGGGGCTAAGTGAAGGCCACATTAACTTCAGTCAGTGAGTTGAGTTTAATTGTGAACAGAGGGAATAATTAGTGAGAAATGTGAACAAGACTGCTATGGGCATTAGTATTTCAAGTAGCTTAGAGAATAAAAACTCAAACTCAATATCACTCTTGAGCTCAAGCTTCAGACACTGAAGTATGCTCAAAAAACATAGTCACAATAGCACAATGATCAAACCTACATCACAATGAAACTAAAAAACCTCGACTGAATCCTCCATGCCGCCATTCAATGTAAGAGGAAAAAAGATAACAATGGAGCTGACTAAAACTGGTCACGATACTAGTGTAATCAAACCTACATTACAACAACATAACAACCTTCGACTGGATCCTCCATGCCCGAGTGCTTTAGCACAATTTTTACAGAGAGATGAAAAGAATTTGAATTCTATTAAAATGAAAGTCTCAAATTTGATACATAAAAAGAGAACAAATATGGAATAAAAACATTACCAAATAGGGATCTCTTCTCAACCAGTTGACGACCTTAACAAAATATCAAAACTAACTATTTCTACTCAGGACAATTCACCACTACCAAGAACATGATCATGCCTTTTCATTCAAGGCTTTCCATCTGCGTCTTCTCTGTCATATTGTGTAGGCATTCTTTTGTTAGACATGAGCTCATATTGGCATGGGTTTTGTAGGAAAATATTCTCCCAGGAGTACCACGGGGAGACGGTTCAGTCCCCATGGTCGAACCTTCCATACCTTCCATTTATGGAGTGAGCCGAGGTTTCAACTACCACTCCTTTTTTCATTAAATACTTTCATCGGGATCAGGACAAGACTTAATGCCCAGGGATCTGCCATGTGCTTCTAGTATCTCTTCGAGTCAACCTGATGCCTTGAAACCATGATAATCTCACTCTGTTACTAACATGGGCATTTTTTAGCCTTTGATGCAGATCTCATGAAATCTGAACCCTTTCCTTTGCGCTCCCAAGGCTTCTAGTGCTGGATTTTTCTCCACTACATTTCTTGCATGCGACCTCGGGCTATGAACTGATGCTCATCTCTAAAGGCACTTTGGGATTTCACCTTTCAGATATTTTCACAACACTAGACCACAAACTTCTCAATGCCCACTTTGACGAAATCACCTGACTCAGATTAACAACTGGATCTGCTTTGCATCTGAGGGATCTGATTTCTTCCTTGGAAACCTGAGCTACTAGCTCCACGTGACGAGCACTCACCTTTATTTATGGACTCGCTTTCAATATGACCACAGGATATGACCATGGGCCCAATTCCTAGGTGCTTCGTGACTTTGCTCTTTTAAAACTTGCACCACACTCCATGCTAAAACCTTTGATTTGCGAAACCGTGAATTCGCTAATCTAGCACCACGTGCCCCTATGGGTTTGTGGCTACAATATCTTTGGGTTTTTTTCCTTTGGGAAAATTTAACACATCCCTTTTCGCAACTCTTGATATTCGAAACACGAATGGTCTCCACATACATGGATCGACATTCCTTATCGACCGACGATCAATGACTTAGATCATACCTTTACTTTAGTTTGGAACTTCGGGCCTTAGGGACTTCAAGTCCTTCGGCGCTTCAGCATTTCGGGCTTCAGCCCTTCAGGAGTTCGACCTTTTGAAGAACAACTTTAACGACATTCTGAACTACTGACTCCCGTGATAATTTTCCACGATTGATCTCTCCCAATGAGATCTACATCCTAGATTTAATATTTTCTCTACCTTTGATCTCGGGCCTTTGCTCCAGCACTAATCTTTGAGCAACTTTCAGATTCTGAACACCTGGGAATCATCGATATGAAATACACATGGAATCCCAACCATTGGGAGCTGAAATTATTTGTTTGCTTGATTAGAGTCTGGAATGGATCTCTCTGAGTGTTGCACCTTGAGCCTGCGGCTGCGACCTGTATAAATAAAGACTTGGATGACTGGTTGGGGGCTCAGAAATACAAAGGATGAGTGATTGAGAAAAAGAGAAGAGTGTTCAACCTTAGAGAAAATAGAAAATATTAGGGCCGAGACTTCTCAGGTAAAACGACAAGGAAAAATAGGTTGTTCAAATGAACGAGGGAAAACAGAGAAAAATTTACAAGATGAAAGGGAAAAAACTTAAGATTTGGTCTTCAAAAAGCAGAGAGACAAGGCAAAATGACAGACTTAGGTAGAAACCACAAACCCATAAGACTCTGATAATTTCATGTGATAACACCAAGCCTGGCACATATGGAAGAAGAAACAATTGAGAGCCAAGTGGGGAAGCTCGTTGAAGCCATTCAACAGCTTCAAGAAAGAGTACCAGAGCTAGAACTTCAATCAGTGCCTAACACTCCGCAAGAAGTGTGGGATTAGAGGGAATAGGCTTCCAGGAGTGCAATAGAATGAATCAGAGCATTAGCCTCAGAATGTAAGCAACTTAGTGACCAAAGTGCACAAACCTATGAGAGCCTTGAAGAAGACCTAGAGTTGAGGAGACTAGAAGCACAACTCCAGGAGGTGAAGCGGACAGGCTTCCACTGTGCAAGAAAAATGGAAGCTACTCACTGCAGTACAAAATATTAAGAGGTCGCAGGAGCAGTGCATAATTCAGAAGCAGGTCACTTCCATCTAGAGTAGAGTTATGGAGGTGACACAGAGACTCTAGCCGGTGCAGGATGAAGCCTGCACCCTTTTTGAAGAGATTGAGGGATGAGGCTCACAGTTGGAACAGGTAGTCGTGACAGTGGAGCAACGTCTGGAAGGGCCTGTCACCGAGAAAGTACTTCAGGAGTTCGTCGAGCAGGAGGCTCTGGCGAAGCATCAAGTCGAGGTAGCTCGAGCTAAGATCGAGGAATTCAAAGCATATATTCCCATATAAGAGTGACTCGGGACGAGTCACGGGTGAGTGTTGGGGTCATGTTGGCCCTCGACCAAGTTTTGAGGAAACATTGGTCATGTTTGACCATTTTTGGTACTTCGATAGGCTGGTTGAAGACGGAGTGCCCAGGCGAAGTAGAGATCGCAGGATCTCACCCTTTTTGTGGTATTTTTTTGGAATTTAGGGTTTTTGTAATAGGTATGGTATGTAGGCCCATGGGTTTACCCATGTTTAGGACCCCTTTTGTAATGTATAAATAAGTGTCTAGGTGATGTAATAAGTAGTTACTAGTCATTGATCGGCTTAGTGCATGGCTAGTTGGCTTTGTGCATGAATGTGTGGGGCTTGCAGAGCTAAGTGCAATCGTTTTGTAAGTGCTCTGTTCAGACAAACTGTATAAGGCTTTGTGCTTTGATCTAACTTAGGGAAGGAGGATCTAGCGAGGTGCGCGTAGATCTCATGTCTCTCGCAAAGTCAACTCGATGGCTTGGTGCATGTAAGAAGATTGGAAGAGACTAATAAAGAAGAAGAAGAGTTGGTGGAAGTAGCCCTACGCTGGGGTGAACCATATATATCCTGTGTTGATGTTCTTTGTGCAATGTTTTTCATGAAATTTATGTATTTAATTTCTTAGTGCACTTTTCTTGATGTGTGATAGGTAGATCCATTGATGTTTAGTGTTTGATATATGAATAAATGTTGGATGTTCTCTGATGTTATGTGATAAATGATTAGATGTGCTTGATCTTGATTACTACTGAGTTGATCTGTAATTAGGGTTAATCCACGAATTGAATAAGAATCATAACTTAATGCATGTTATTGGATAAGTGTTTTTTTAAGTGTTGTAATCACAAATCTGTGTCCTAGCTAGGTTGTAGACACTTGAGCCCTGCAACCCCCTTGCCTCTACCTCGGGTGAGACTTTATCTGCTTCACAGGTGTTGCCGAAAGGGCCAGTAGTTAATGTTTTTTTGGTGTGTTTTTTAAGCATTGAACCCTGGGTCTTCCCCTGTGTGCCAACAAAAACCAAATAAAAGACTCTCATCGAAGAGATGAAGAAAACATACGGGAAGGAGAGAGGCTTGCATGGAATCATTATCAAGAGAATGTAGCCACCATGATTCCCACAAAGATTATGGAATGCAAATTTCTACACAAATGTCTAAAGGAGGAGGTCCTTGTAGGGGTTTTCCCAACCGCAATTCAATGCACAAATGACACTATGCTCGACTAGGCCCCATATTTATTGAACCTATTCTTAGACAACTATAAGGATTCACAGAACTTGGGAACAAAGTTCCACTACTCTTGGTTGTTGATCCTGATAGCTTTAATCAGGTGGAAGGAGACTCCCTACTCCTACTTCTGCGATAGAGTAGGCCATTTTCATGCAACGCGATATATATCAATGGGAAGAACTTCATACCCCAAGAGAAAAAGTAGAAATGTCAACACCTTTGCTCAGTCTTTCAGTAATATCCAAGACAACATAGCCAACACTTGGAGGATAACTTTGGAAGTGGTCGTGTAGTATCAAGGAGTAGCCAACTTTAGGGATACAAGAAACAACATGTGGATCCAAGCGCACAGGGATCCAGTGAAAGAATGGTTACAAATTCAATTATGCATCAATGCAGAGGAGGTTGAAATGTCAATACAAGACTATAAGGATGACTAGATGATCCCATTCATTACCAAAGAAATGCCAAAGGGTAAGGAGGTAGAATAAGGTTCATCCAAGACACCTCTAAGAGATAGCATTCCGCCTAAAAATCTAACACAACAGGGGAAGACTAGTCAAAATCCAGTGCAGTTGAAGAAGGGAAGTGGCCAAAATAAGGATGCGTAGTTAGGGAAGAAGGACACTGCCCCGACACATAAAGAACATGGAGCGGGGACAAACTGATGTAAGAAACCCCTTCAGAAACCACTAAACAATAAACAAGGCCACCCAAGTGCCCAATCATACATACAGAGGGGTTGTGCAAGAGGGCCAAGGACCACAAACAGATTCCAATGTATACAATCACCGAGGATGATGTAGATCTTGTCACAAAGAGAGTACGAGATCGCACAACAAAGGAGTTTGAAGAGGTTGAAAATTAAATGGGAATTATACAAAACGTGTTGGTTGATATCAAGCTGGTCCTAAAATAGATACAAGCAGTGCACAGGCAAGAAAGGGGAACATAGTCAATCCCCCAAGCAATAGAAGTTGAGGAGATTAGTGCACAGAACAAAGAATACACTATCCATACCATAGCGCAAGAAAGTCCAATATTCCAAATAACATCAAAGATGTTGCAGATGGACAAGGCCACAACCCATACACCACTTAGAGATAAGGCATAGGTACAACTGGTAATGGCGAAAATACCAACAAAGGAACTATACAAACTGCAAGTCAGTGTCGCGTAGGAAGTGCAATTGTGAGCAAGGACAGACGCAGTGTAATTGTAGGTAAAACAATATGGTAAGGATTCCATATAATTGGTGGTCTAGCAGGTGAAGCTGGAGACAAAAGAGGAGAAACAACGCGCAAATAATTTAGAGAAGAAACTGAAGGAAGAATTTACAAGAATTCCAAATAGTGTGTAGGCAGCCATGAATGCGGAAGAAAAGATCCAACTCATCGCACAGATGCTCGAGGACTACAAGAAGGAGATCAAGGAGCTTAAGGAAAAATTAACCCCAACTACTCCTCCTGAAGTTATGACTGAAAAGGAACAATGGGAAGCTCTACAAGTGGAAATGATGGAGAAGGAATCTGAAAAAGGTGACACAACTCTTTGACAAGACCACACAACTATGGACATTATTGGAAGAAGACAATAGGGTCCAACAAGATGAGGTAGTCAAAATTGCAATCCATAATCTTAAGCAGAGGAAAAATTCAATGAGTATCACATAGAGAGTAAAGGGCGCATAGGAGATGAAGACCTTGCAGGAAGAACTGAAGACTGCGTATAATAACAAGAAGGCAAGGCAAGCCCAGTTAGAACCTCTTGTTGGATTACTGAGAGGGGGGGTGAATCAGTAATAGAGCAATGTAATCCTTTTTCACCATAAAATGAAAGTGTTATATCAATGTAGCATTATCATCCAATAGTTGTGGAGTAAATAAACAATGAACAAATGATAAATCACATAGATACACAGTACACCAGTGTTTTACGTGGAAACTCAAAGTGGGAGAAAACCACGGAATTATTTTTCTTATATGTCTTTAAGAATTACATTCATTGGAAGCACCAACTTCCTTTGTTTTCTAGCTGCAACTGGAAGAAGGCTCCAACCCCCTAGTTTCTCAGGTTACACTTGAGGGAAGATCCAACTCCCTAATTCTCTGGCTACAACCATAAGGAAGCTAAAACCCCCTATGTTCTCTGGCTACAACCGAAAGCTGGCTACAACCACCTGTCCTTTCCCCATCCAACTTCCCTGGTATATAAGTAGAATGATGGAACCATTGTCACACTATCACTGTGAGATATACTGATGTAAACCTGTACCAACCAACCTGCACCAAACAAGCTATACCAATAACCTGAACCATGCATCAACCTGTACCTCAACTTGTAATCAATCTATACCATAAAAAAGTGCATCAACCATGCACCAACGTGTACCAACAACCTCTAATCAACTTGTACCATAAACAACTGCATCAACCATGCACCAAACATGTATGAATAACCTATCACAACAACATGTCCAAACAACCTACACAACAACCTGTCTCATCAATCTTATCAACCAAATCAGATCTACTCACCAAGATCAATCACCAAGACAAATCTCAAATATGTGCATCAACCAAGCATAACACAACAACTCATAATCATCACCAAGATCAATATCTGCTTCTAATAATATACCAATACAAGTATGCTACATCATCCATAAACCATGTCTCAACAATACTACTAACAAGTGCCTCCAACCATGTACTGATTATGTACCAATCATGTATCAACTACTAATCAACTATGACTCATCAATATGTACCAACATCATCAAATATACACCTCATGTATGTGCCAACTCATCAACTACTTGTCTCAACCATGTACTCAACATGTACCTCAACCAAAATCCCTCATCAATTTCAGCATCCAAATATGATTTGTAATTTTGTAATAGACTTGGTGTATATGATCGCATACTTGAAAACCTTCCTTAACTTTAACAACAAGAGACTAGAATTTTCATCAAACTTTACTTTAGTCTCACATGACTAGTTTTGGATTCGTCAACCATCCTAACTTGAAATAATCATAACTATGTAACTATAATGAATAAAGATCTAAAAATAGTACACAATGTTCTTTAGTGTGTTTTATGCAATTCCTCCAAGTGTCACTACTTGGAACCCCTCAGAAAAGGATTTATAGCAAAAACGACATACCTTGTTGAATTCTAGCTTATTCTAGAGAGAGAACTTGTAGAGCATGCCCCACACGGAATAATTGTTGTATGGATCTAAAAAATTTACACAGAATACTAAATACTGTACTCTAACCAACACATTTGGTTTTACTAAATTTGTATATGTTATGAATAAGTTATGACATTTTTACCCGAAACACATGTTTTAGACTAGTTTCAGGACTAGCCACAAACCCTATTTTCCACGGAGTGTAACTCCAAAACTACAACGACCCACAAGAGGAAACTTGTACCAAATATAATTGGATATGTTTTCTCAATGGCCTCCCAATTTCACAGTCTGAATCATTCTAGAAAAAAAGGTATTGCAAAAATGGTGAGATGACCTGTAAATAACATACCTTAGAAAGCATTATTAAAAGAATTTATCCTCCCTTGAATTTCGGCCTTCTTTACTTCACCTTCCCTCTGAAATTCGACTTAGATATCCTATGGTTACCTCAGTCACCTATAGATATTCAATATGCTCAAGTATGATTAAAATGAGAGAGCCTTGTCTCTTATTTATACTCTCCAAGTAGCTTCCTTAGAAGCATATTCTATGCCACTTTGTCCACATAGCCACTTTGTCCACATAGTCACCTATGTCCAAATTTTCTCAAATTGTCACTTGTCCATATATCCAATTGCCACTTGACTTCTTAACCCATTTTCTTCATTTTAGTGTTAACCTTCTTATAACCACTTTCCATAATTAGAAAGTTCTTCATTTAATTTGTTATTTAAATAATCCTCATTGACTTTGTCACTTCACTTTATTATTTAAATAATCCTCTTTGACTTTGTCACTTCACTTTATTATTTAAATAATTTCTTATTTGCAAGAACTTTGACTTCTTTGACCTTTTGCGGCTTCAAGCTAACATATGAGTGTCCTCCAAATTTGTAAGGCCATAACTCTAAAATCGTGAGGAGTTATGTGGCGTTCCACATACCACCAGAAATGGAAAGACATGTATTATCCATATAGAATAGTCTTACTGGAAAATATATCAAAAATCAATACATCAAACAAACTTGGGTCCATTACCCAAACCTGAGATCTTCAACTTCACATGGCCATAACTCTCTAACCGTGAGGAGTTATGTGATGTTCCACATACCACCAGAAATGGCATGACATGTACTACCCATATAGAATAGTATTACCTTCAAATATATTAAAACTCATACCATTATACATGAAACAAACTTGGGTCCATTACCCAAACCTTTGTGCTACTAGAATTCGCTTATGGACTTTCTCCAAGGGTTGACATCAATCACTAAGGGCTGACATCAATATACAATATTACTCTCCAATGGTTGACATCAATGACAACCAATAATCCATACCAGCTGCCCATCAACCTAAGACAACTTGTTGACACCTCCCTAAGAGCAAGCAACGCAAATAATTGCAAAAATGTAGAAGGAAAAGTTAAGAATGGATTAGGACCATGCTAAGAGTGTAGAGTCTCCCAAGGATCATATCACAACGAAGAGGGTAGAAGAACTCACAGGGAAACATGCACAAGATAGCGCAAAAGGAGAAGAGCTAGAAGGAAATTTTCACAGCTTGGCAGAGGTTGTTCAGGGAGCGCGCACTACCTAAGTGGCTTGGGAAAAGCCACATGTCAGTGTTGGGGGCATGTTGGGCACAAACCTATTTTCAACAAAGACCCATTTTTTGAATGAGAGGCCTGATTTTTGGGCACGTGCAAACATTGACAAGAAAGCAACATGTAGAAACAAAATGAAAAGCATCATGCAAGAGGAAAATCCACATGCGAGGAGGAAGACAAGCCTAACCATATTAGGGTTAGGTTTTTTGATAAGTATTGTAATGAATTTAATCCTATAAAATAGTATAGATAATAACCTAGGAGGTCTAGGTTAGGGGTTTGGTTGATTGTAGTTCAATGGTTCAGTGATTTAGTGGTTGTAAGTTTGTTGTTGAAGGTGTTTGGTTATTATTGTAATAAGGTTGTAGAAGAGTCAAGGAAGCTAGATTTTGAGGGTTAGGTCACAAGATGAGGAGCCTAGTGTGATCTAGTCTTCCTCATAGAGGCTACTTAACCTCATCAAGATTGTATGATTAAATATGTAATGCACACAATGCCATATTTTACAGCAGATTAAATAAAAGAGCAGAGAAGCCAAATCTTTGTGTACGTAGCCCAGGAGGGGGTGAAACATGGTAAAAATTGTGTTCTTTGTGATGTTTATTGAATGATTCACCTCCTGTCAATGTTTATATTATGAATGAATGAATAACTAGATGTATTAGAATGCATGGATGAGTCTAAAGATAGATGAATCCTAGAAGTACTTGAATCAATAACAAGTTTAATGCATAAAGAGAAGCAAGAACATACTCCCAGATCCCCACTCATTCCTAGACTGCAAGCACTTGAGCATTGAAGTAACCCATAGAGATATCTCAGGTGAAAATGCGTTGTGTGCTCTATGCACAACGTTTCCTTTTGATTTTCCAGAAGGGTCGATAATTTTAGAGGGTTTTGTTGGAAACCTGTTCAAATCTGAACCTGCGTAAGACCAATAAGTTAAAGAAATAGAGATCTAAACCAAAAAGATATAATAAATAAATTTACAGAAATATACCATAGATGCAAGCATAAACATAGAGATACAGTAATACACAATTTCTATTAATGAGCGAAATGTACAAAACTGTAGATATACAGAGTGAAAGACTCGCTAGAATGGTGGAATCTTATCTCTGAGAAGAGATGTGAAGAATACTCACATTCACAAGAAGATGGATTAAAATGAGTCTCTAAAGGCCTTTTTAACATAAATAAAATCCAAAATCCTACCCCTAGAAGATGAAAAGCCAACAATTTTGTGGACCCTGTTTTGGATAGTTTGATGTATCAACTTCTCAAGGGTGTAAATTTGGCATATGATCTATGTTTTGGGAGTACGATATCTTGTTGGAAAGGTATTGTTGATGAGATTCATTTTGGGGGCTCAATCAAATCCTTCGGCAATAATTGAAGTGCTTGAAGTGCTTGATCCCCAAAATAAAATCCAAAATCCTACCCCTAGAAGATGAAACTGTGGCTAGAAGGGTTGGACCATTTGAACTAGTCTGGATACATGATATGATTGTGTGTAGAAGGAATCATTCTTCTTTGCTTCAATCTTATCGACCTGCTTCTGCTGGATAGAAGGTGCTTGGACTGAGGCTACAGTGGTTTTGGTGTTCTTTTGTTCATCTTTTGAATAGAGTATGAAGAAGATACATTTTTTAGTATGAGATACTACCTTGCAGCATTGTTTAGTTGGGACAGTAGTTGGAACTACCTCTAGTATCTTGTAGAGATGACCCCCCAAAGTAAAAATGACACTACGGGGTCGAGACTCATAAATAACATGGCACTTCCACATATATGATCGACACAAAAGAAGATCGCATACATCCAGTGGGGAAACATCATATAATACCTCATCCTTGAATGGTTGGATGTCATATGAGAATCAACACACTTGGCTGACACAAAGACCTCATCCCTTACGAAACCACCCGATGTTGTATGGTTGTGGGTGTGGTGTTGTCAACAGTCCCAACTATTTGGTGAACTTTGCTGAGATAAGGTTCTTATGGATACTGTTATCAACAATAAAATGCAGTGGGGTCCCATTCACTCACATTTGTGAATGAAAAAGGCACCCCCCCTCTTCAAGATTTGCTGGTTCTTCTGTTTGAATAGCTACGGTCACGATAATAGCACTGGGTTCTGCGTCGATGATCTTTCTTACACTAGTATTTTTTGAATCAGATTCGGAATCATGGTTCGACTCCTTGTCTTTGATCTCGGCCACCAATGACTGTTTTGAGCGAAATTCATCAGTTTTGTGTCAGGGTATTTTGTGTAAATCACACCATTTTCCAGTGTCCTTCTTCGTCTTTCAATTACCCTTCTTTTCTTGTGGCTTGAACTGATTTTCTAAATGATGGTTGTTAGGGCCGCCTTTACCATACTTCGGTTTTTGTGGATTTGCAGACCTGAAATCTCGCTTGTTCTAGTGCTTAAATTTCTACTCATTTTTAATAACATATTGATAGGTGTCACATACCCACTACGAGGATCAATTTTTTTTTTTCGTTGATTTCTCACCGATCAGAATCCCCGAAGTCCTACAGGGCTTAGCGAAGGCTAGCTCTATCCTTTATCCACCTCCATGTTGTTGTAGTTCCCGACTATGGGCCGAATCAACATGGCGTCTTTTCGCACTTCGCGACTCAGTGCTACCAGAATGTCGAGTCTCTCGGCTCTGCAAACCCTAAAGCTTGAAACAACGAAACGCCGAACCCCGATGGGGCTAGCGAGGGGCAAGTTTCTCTCTTGGGGTCTTGTCTATGTGAATCTATACTGTGTCCACGCGCTTAAGCCAGCCAAGAGCTTATCGGCTTTTCGCGATTCGGGGAATTGCGATACATGGCTTCTACCTTCCCCCATTCAAATCCCTGAAACTTCCAAGGTCTCCAAAGTTTCCCCCCCCAAAGGGAGATCGATGGCTGTAAGCCTCCCCTGATCCAACGATATGGATCTTTTCAGGGTTTCGGTACTCGGGAGTTCGAAATGCAACGACTCCAAGACTCTTCGTCATTCAAATCTCTGAATTTCGATATGGGAATTCGTGTAAGAGATCGACAACTCTTAAGAGTGTGGATCCAATGGTCCATGGGATTTCGGAACTTTCCCCTGAACTCTGACGGCTCACCACGCGTCTCCCTTGATAGACGGTCTGGGTTCCTTCGGGGCTTCTCCTCTCCACTACTGCGCGTATTAGAATTTCGGGTATCGGGATTTTGCAATTTGCGAAGGCAAGGTCTCTTGCCTTTTTAGTTTCCCGGATGTCGAAACGTCGATCGGCAGCCATGTGTCCCTTCGATGGACAACGACGACCTTCAACCAAGATCAATGGTCATGACCTTTTTGGGATGATCAATGGTCACGATCAAATTCCGACTTTCCTCAATCTCATTCACATCTTACGCCATTTCAGGGTTTCGACGATCGGGATTTTGTGACTCGCGAAGACAAGGGTTCCTGTCCTTTCATTTTCCCAGGTGTCGAAACGTTGAAGCGCTTACCAGCAACCACGTATACTCCCTCAAATGAACGGTCCTCATTGTTTCACAATTTCGTGACTCGCGATCCCTAATGACACAAATCCTTTGTCATCTCGAATCCCCGGTATCCGAAATACCAATGGACTCTCGATCTCTGCCACGTGTCCTTCACGGATGGACAGTCTAGATCTATATCGAGACTTTCACCATGGAGTGTCTCAATCTCTTGTCATCAGGACTCCAGGAATCCTGAATCCCGAATCCCCGATACCGACTCCTCTCTCGGGATTTTCGCCCTTGTTCACGAGGGCTAAACCCTCATGCATCTCCTAACAGATCCAATGGTTGTCGGGTTTTCTAGCTAAGATCTGATGGCTCAGATCTATCCCACGTCGCGCACTCTCCCACTACTCTCTGGACGTGGAAAAACCAACAGTCCAGATACTCCCACAGACCTTGGGGATCTACTGTCCCGATTTCCTCGTTATTCACGAAGATAGAGGAAAAGGGGCAAGGCACATAACACCCTTCTTTCTTTCGTCAATCTAACGGTTGTGAATGACCACAGATCTTTCGATGGGATCTCGTCCGTCGATCAATACTTATCCCTACGCTGCTACTTCGGGATTTTAAGAGGGTCATTCCTCCTCGTACAGGGTTGTTAAGACTTGTGCATTCAAGTCCTTTTTCCAGGTTCTTGGTAAACCTTTCCAAGGAGGGTATCTCTATGAAGAGATCTATTCCAGGGCATTCCTAGAGGCAGATAAGGGGAAACAAATTCCTAAGAACGGACTGGAAGTTTGACTTGGTTCAACTTACGCATAATTAAATTCATTTATAAACATAAGCCATGCGTGGTTTTTCTGTTATAAGCATACATCTAGCATTTCTTATCAAAACACTGCACAAACAGTCTTATACTACAATCATTCACAATTTCACAGTTTATGAGCATATATGGCAGCATATGAATGTCAAGATGCAAGAGGTAAAACACTTATCAGAAATAACTCCAGAAGTGAGTTCAACTGCTAAGAAGGGTGCTTATTTCCACCCAACCATAGGCTTAGTTATTCCAATAGGATTTACAACTAGCCACCCCCAAGCTGAGACCACGATGTTGTGAGAATGTGTCTCTGGTTGCCAGTGACCAGGAGCAAAGGTTGCAATCCTTCCTCTCTGCTATCACTCACTCTGCATATTGCCAGAGTTCTCCCCTCGCGTCTGCTCCCCAATCGCTTCTACCCTACACATTATCCTCTTGCGAGGTTGTGTGTGGCGCGATTACCCTCGCGCTGGTCAAGCCTGACGACTCTACGGATGGGCGGTTCACCTCGCATCCCTCATTAAGCCATCTACCTACCAGCCTGCGAGACATTTAATTTGGGGCCAGTGAGCCTCTTTTGGTTCTCCGGGCCAGTGGAGTCCAAATACAGTATTAATTCTCAGTGGAAGTTAACGCCACCCTTCCAGGTGCCTTCCACCGCCATTGTGGTCTCTTTTTCTGCACATCCCCTCTCAATAGTCCTGCAATAAATTCATAATGTTATTCACATTCATTGACCTTTTCCTCAAGGTCCATTTACATCACATATTCACATTTATGAGTTTGCCATAGTTCTGGCCAGTCCAGTTATTTTAACAACCTGGGGGAAACATGGTGTTACAATAAGAAGCACCCAGTGATGAGATGTCCATAAAATCCATTTTAGTTTGGATGTATCTATGTAGATCCCCACGGTATTTCAAAACCAGATGTCGCTCAGAGTCTTTGATACCTAGCTCAGTGCACAAGGTATGGAATGTATTGGTGAACTACGATACTTCTTGGCCCCTCTCTTGCCACAATGTGGTCCATCTCATTTATTGGTCGTCATAGTTTCCAATAGGGTAATATCGTTCCTTGACCGCATCCACAAAAAAATCCCAAGTGGACTCGACCCCATATATTCCAGACTCCTCTATGGAAATTTTCTCCCAGTAAGTTTCCCACAAATGTTTTACATGGGGGAGAGCCTTAAGGAGTTCGAATGTGATCTTTTCCCTGTCGGAGAAATTATGAACAAAGAAATAACCTTCTAGCAGATTTAACTATTTTTCTAGACCGTCCACATTTATCTATCCTTCAAATATGGGAATAGAAAAATTAACGTGTACCTTGAAAGAAGAGGTTCCTCCAAAGTGGTTGCTTGATGAAGACGTGCATGTTTTTATCGATAGGCATTGAAGGATGTGGGAAAAATTCTCCATCATTTCGTCCCTCTGTCACGTGAGAGCTTTCTCAAGCAATAGATTCATAGAATCTTATGCTCTCTCATTTTTCTTTTCTTCCACCATGGAAGGTTTCTTGGGTGTGAGAGAGTGATTTTGCTAAAGGGAGACAAGCTCAAGACCCAACTTGCTATACTCAGACCTCGTCGGGGACATGCACTGAAAAAAATGATCAAGAGCAGCATGCTCTGATACCACTGATCTGAATTATTTTTGGCACGAAATGAGAGTGGAGATATATTAAATAAATGTGCAGATATATCTCAGATATCCAATAATATAACATAAATATATAAGAGATGCAACCATAAACACAGAGATACAGTAATAGATCATTTCTATTAATGAATGAAACGTACAAAATTGTAGAAATACATAGTGAAAGGCTCGCTAGAATGGTGGCAACTTATCTCTGAGAGATGTGACGGATACTCACATTCACAAGAAGATGGATTACAATGAGGCTCTAAAGGCCTTTTTAACATAAATAAAATCCAAAACCCAAACCCTGGAAGATGAAAATCCAACAGTTTTGTGGACACCATTTTGGGTAGTTTGGTGTATCAACTTCCCAGGGGCGTAACTTTGGCATAGGATCTCCATTTGGGGAACACAATAGCTCGTTGGAAATTTATTGTCGAGGAGATTCATTTTGAGGGATCAATCAGAACCTTTGGCCATCATTGAGGTGCTTGATCTCGAAAAAAAATCGTTTAGGCCTTCAAAATGGCCCCGGAAGTTTAGGGATTGAAAAACTACTAAAAATAGTAAGTTGTCAGAAGACCGTTTGAGTCAGTTGGAATAGGTGGGTGGCCAACAATATCCACCTAGATCACCATTTGCAAAATGTGAGCGTGGAGCACAATTCTAAGATAGATAAGTTACATAATAACTCTTTAAAGAATAGGGGAACCCCCTGCAAAAAACCAAATATTGTTCATACTTCACAATTAGCATCCCTTAATAATGAATACATGGTCTCTTATATATAGTTATTCACACATGAAAATGAGGCATCTTTTACACTAGGATGACCCCATTACATATATATTTACACATTACATATATATTTAGGCTTCTCAATCTTTAAAGATGAGATAAGGGAAGGAGCCCACTTGCTCCTTCCTCAAAGACTTAAAACAAGGGCTTATTTAAGAGGGATAATGAAAAATAAAATACCATGCCCACTTTCTTAATACTTAATTACCATCATCCATAAACACTAACAAGGCAAAAGAAGTCCATTTACTTATATTATCATGCATTCATGCAAGCCTCACCAATATCCATCCAAGAAAAGAGTGCAATCCACATTGACAAGTCCTCCTTAAGAGGTTGCTCTACTTAGACATCCATAGTGCACAAGAGAAAAGACATAGAAGTCTCCACAATGTGCAATGATCCAAATGAGGTCCCTCTATAAATAGGAGGAAACCAAGACTTATCATCTACAAAAGGCTACAACGAAGTAACGTCCCTAAAATGCAATAAATCCATGATACATGGTGGATAGGTCAAGGACAACCTCGAAGAAAATATCTCATCAATAAGCAAAAGATGTCATATATGCTAGACATTTATCATAAATTCTCTTAAAGATTCACTCATGTGACTGGGTGAATGAAATAAGCATGATATCATCCTCCAAAGTGGTGTATAATGCTCCATAAGTCATGTATCTCCATAAAAGGGTGCAACGTCTAATAAAAGGTCATGCATCATCATCTAGTGAAATGTTCCATCATAAGTGCAATGCCCTCAATCTAGGGCTTGTCGTCATCAAGGGAGAAGGTGCCATGACCCCCACAAAGGGGTGTGTTATCATCATCCGACGCGACGATCAACGGGCGAAAGATTATTACAATATTCTTGTTTCTTCACCTGAATTGCTACACAAATTTTACAAAACTTACAGCATAGTCAGTCGCCCAGATGTCACTGAACAAATTCCTTCAGCTCGTAACGACTATGGGCAAATGCCTTCAGTAATAACTATGTATTATTTCAATCAGCTGATAACGTCTATGGATTACAGAGCGTTAGATGTCGAGATCAAGACCGTTGATTCACAGGAGTGTGATAAGAATAATTTACTAGTTTTGGTAAGTGGATTTATTACCTTTGAAAACAGTGGAAGGCGTCCCTTCACTCAGTCCTTTTTCCTGAATCGCCCGTTAAAGGCATACTTTGTATTGAATGATATCGTTAGGTACTTAGATGAAGAACCCCAACACCAAAAGCAAAATCCTGTAGAAGATGCAGCCAAAGCAAATCCTGTCTCAGAGCAGGAATCCACAACAGTGGATCCTGTAGAAGATGCAGCCAAAGCAAATCCTGTCTCAGAGCAGGAATCCACAACAGTGGTGGACGAGACTGCTCCTGTTGTTGAGGGGGTTCACGATAATGCCATGCATCAGAGGGAAGTCTCACAAGGCTCAGCTAGCAGCACTGCAGAAGGAAGTGGGTACTCTATTTTTATCGACAAATTGCCTGTGAATATTACTCCTGCCCAAGTTGAGGAAGAGTTGAAGAAGTTTGGAGCAATAAAAGCTTGTGTGGTTAGGAAAAGGCAAGGAGGTGCATTGTGTTTAGGTTTTGTTGAATTTGAAGAAAAAGCTTCAGTCCAAAAAGCAGTTCAGGCTTCCCGTATTCTAGTTCAAGGACGTGAAGTATTTCTCCGGGAGAAAAAAGCAAGAGCTAATAAATCCTTAAGTTCCACTCCTTTGAATATTGCAAAAGGAACTGGGAGCTGGTTCTTTAGAGATTGTTTTCCAAAACCATGCTAAATTGGTTTGCACAACCATGCTAATTCTTGGGACATTGGTTTGCACAACGATATTAGTTCTTTGGACACCTTGAACATCCATGTCAATGCCCTAGAAACATGAGATCAAATGATTATTAAAATACATAATTATCATTAAACATTAAATGAAAATTTCAATCTCATGTTATATACACTGGTTTTTATATATACATACATGTGTCATAGCTGGGTTCCTTGGAGTAAAAATGCAATGCTTATATCAACATCACTTTTAACATGTAAACTTTTTGTATTTTGGAAATTGACATTCAGTATAACAATTGCTTTAACACAACATATCTTGTTAGGATTTATTTTTTTTAATTTATCAAGTATTTTCATTTTTGTTTCTCATTGCACTTTATTTTGTAAGTTTGGCTCATTTCTTTAGTTCAAGGAAGTAGCTTAAATGTTTCTCTTCAGGCTTGAATTGAAAAACTAGAGTGGGGGACATGAAGTTAAACTATATGGTACAACAATTCATATTGTAGGGAGTGGTGATGTCAGCAATTGCATATTACTTACAATGTTTGTGCATGTGGTTAAAAGGACCTTTATTTTTGACAACATTTAGTCCGTTGATGATGATAATCATGGCATTTATAATCATCTATCATTATCTTTGGGAGCATTTGTTTGGTCACATTCAATTTGAAGCACATGAAGCTCCGAAGTATAGCAAGGTGGAATTAGTTTAGCATCACTATCTGGAACTTAGGGTTGCTTTGCACATACTGTTAATGCAAGTGAATTAAAAGAATATGCCTTTCGATCACATATGTTAGATGTATTTATGAAAGTACACCATGATGTCACTGAACAAAATTCTAAACAACATAATGTAAGAAGACACCTAAAATATTATCTTAATTGATGTTCCCTATAAATTTGCTCCCACTTTGACTTTTTTGCAAATAGATCGAGTTAAGTTCATCATTTTCATAATTGGTTTGTATTTAGCTTCTACACATGATTATGTTAATGGTAGATACACTGAAGGCTACTTCCAAGTGGTAGGTTAATCAACTTATCTTTAATAAAACCATTACTTTTATTTGGAGCCTTGTTTTTTGGGAAGCAATTCTTGAAAGATTAGTTTTACAATTAAGTTGCTTGCATTTTCCTTACCTTCATATATGATCCAATAATTTCTTGGAGGATACCAATGACTACAAAACATGTTGAACTTTAATTTGTTTCATAGAAATCTATGTGTGATCTTGTCTTGCAAATAACTACTTAATTAAACTAGCCATAAATTAGTCTATCTCATGTACTCTCACATGCCGGTCAAGAGGAAATGTCGTTTTGCTTGTTGAGGGATTCCTTTTACTTTCCCACTCTTGTTATCATCACATTTACCATCCATTTTGACTCTGCATCTAAGAACTCTGTCATTTTCCTTCAAATGTAAAAACTACAAACCAACTTTTAACAACTCTTCATTTGTAAAACTTACTTGAATTGTCACAATTTAGCATGCCAAAATCAGAGTTTCATAGAAGCAACTCGTAGAGTATGCAATTTATCTTTCCCTCATAGAAGTAACTCATTTAAGATATTGGGCTTGAGTGTTGAAGTCACAGACAGAACCAAGCGTTCCTTATTTCAGAGGATATTGTCTTGTAAAGTGTAGTTGGGAGGTAGGTTAGGATCCTCTTGAAGTTGTTGAACTACCTTGGAGATGGTTGGATGGGTTAGCCACTCTTGTCAAAATTATTCAATCCAATTAGGAACATGTTGGTTGGGTTAGCACATGACCTGCTTTAAATATTTGAAGGCATGCTTTGCTCCTTATGTCTAATGAAATGCATTGTAAATAAGAATGTCCATTAATGGTTGAGAACTTTTTCCATAGTGGTGGACAAATTCCATGTAATATCCTATGAGGCCTAGAAAACCTCGAAGGCATTTCAAGGTCATGTATATCGACCAATATTTCATAGCTTGAATCTATTTGGTGTCCACTCTTACCCCCTCACGTCCCACAATGTGTCCTAAGTATTAGACCTCACTTGCCCCAAAAGAACACTTGGCCTTTTTGACAAACAATTGATTTTTCTGTAATAATCAAAGTACTTTGACCACATGGTGTAGATGGGCATCCCAAGTGTGATCATCCCAAGTGAGAACTAATAATTTCTGGGGAGCCAACTCGTATTCCTTGGACGGAATAGGTGTGCTCATCTTGAGTAAATTGTTGGAAATATGGCTACAACAGAGATGACGCAGATGATCAAGGCGCAGATAATCAAGGTTGTCATTGATGGCAATCGATTGTTTATGAAGAACAGATGCTGAAACATGCTGC
>JZKD02S0946677.1:90909-112679 GCA_000966675.3 Picea glauca | reverse complement strand
AGACTTGCTGCCATTAAGATTAATGATTCGAAGATAAAATTGAGAGAAATTGTTAATAATTTACAATAACTGATTCACCCCCCCCCCTCTCAGTTATTTCATACCTGTAACATAAATCTCATATATAACTAATGATAATCCATGGTAATCTTATCCAAATTGATCTTGAAAGGTTCAAAAATCAAATTTCTCAAATTATCAAGAAAATGACATGATCATGAAGTTCTTGTTGTAATATTTTTGGCGGCACAGAGATCAAAAAACAGAATTTGTATGCAAAAGTTATTGGAATCTAAAGTTTGGGTCAAAAAGGTAAAAAGTCAATTGGTCAATGGACACATTGCATATTCAACATGTGACATGTGGAAGCTTTTAAATTTGACAAGTGGAAGCCATCAGGTGATGACATGTGGTATAACTAGGTCATGACAAGTGGCAAGGGTTCATGATGACAAGTGTGAAAGTTTTGATAGTCCATGTGGCAAAAGATTGGCCAACCATGGGCTGACACATGTTCCAATCTAAGGGTGCCACATGTCAACTTCTCTATCAACTTCTTCTTCTTCTCTATCAACTTCTTCTTCTTCAAGTACAAGTTCCAAATCCACCGTAATAAAACATTCCCATAAACATAAAATTGATATGCCTTTACTTAAGCTTGATGTGAAGTTTGAATTACCTATGTATGATGGTGAATTCAATGCAAAGAGGCTTGATAACTAGGTCAAACAGATGAAAGTTTATTCTAGTGTGCAACAAATCAAAGATGAGGCAACTCGAATCAAATTGGCATCACTTCGACTTGCAGGCACATCACTCATATGGTGGAAAATCAAGTTGCAAAATGGCACGCAACAAGTGGGTAATGTATTTCCATGATGTGAAGTTTTGTTTCTGCACTTAAAAAACAATTTTATCCTTTGGTTTATAAAGAGAAGGCTTTAATTGAATGGAAATGTCTTAAACTAAGAAAGTGACAAACAATGCAAGAATACACAGATGAAGTTCGTAAGATGGCATTGATGTTAGACATTCCTTTACATACCCAAGAAACTCTTATGAAGTATATAGGAGGTTTACCTATGCACATTCGTAACACTGTATTTATGTTTGGACCTACTAATCTTGATGAGGTTTATGTTCAAGAAACATACGTTGAGGCAGGGAAAACAAGATTTGGTGTATCAGGGGAATCATCTTCAACAAAAGAGGACAAAAGGAAGTGGAATGGAAAGAAAGAAAATTCAGTGACAAGAAAGGAAGAGAAACTCTCTTGAAAGTATTGCAAGAAATAAGGGCATGATGATGACCATTGTTGGCAATTGCATCTTGAGAAGAGACCAAAGTGGTTCAGAGAGAGGAAAGGGAGGCAAACAACTATAGAAGTAACACAACCAACATATTTGGGATCAGATTCGGGTGATGAGTCTAAAATCATAGTGGTTGGTTTGACAAGTAAAATTGGTGATGGATATGATTCTAGAAGTAAATTGTTTCACATGAGGGTCGTAATGAGGCATACTAAGGTCGACACATTGATAGATAGTGGATCTCAATCTAACTTTATTTAAGAGGAATTTGTTAAAAAATTGGGACTAAACACTCAGATGCATCATAAACCTAACTCACTTAAATGGATAAGAAACAATCATAAATTGCACATAACAAAGCAATGCACTTTTAAGTTTGTAATTTCATCAAAGTTTGTGGATGAGGTAACCTATGATGTGGTGCCACTCAATGAATGTGGAATGGTCTTAGGAAGACCTTATTTGTATGATCACAAATAAATCTTGTATAGGGAACATAATCAATATCACTTAACCAAAGAAGGCAATTAATATGTTGTACATGCTCATCACTTAAAAGAAAATCAATCTCTTCAAACAATGGAACAATTAAGGAAGGTAGCTTATGCAAGAAACACACCTATAATTGTGCCAAATAAAGAAATTGATCTTAAGCATGAACATGAGATGGTTGTGGAATGGAATTTTAGTCATAGTTTGCTTCAAGATAAGTTAATGTCGTGAAAATACTACAAACATATTATCTCATTTGCAGTCATAGTTTTTATGTTGTCGTTGATAATGTTTTCAACATGGATGGTAATGGATTTAGTAAGATGTGAAAGAGTACAAGTGGATAACAATATGATGTCAGTTGTCATGGTTGTTTTTCAATTGATATTGATGAGACAAGTGCATAAGATAAAGTTTAAAGACAGAGAACAAGTCGAGTGGCCTATCCCTCACTTGATGTCTGGTTAATTACTTTTGGAGGACCAAAACGTCTTAGTGGGTTGGTGTCATCCAAATGGATCTTGAGAGGTTCAAAAATAAAATTTCTCAAATGCTCAAGAAAACGACATGATCATGAAGTCACCATCGTAAGATTTCCGGTGAAGCAAATGGATCGAAAAATGGAGTTTGTATGCAAAATTTATTGCAATCTAAAGTTTGGGTCAAACAACAAAAAAGTCAATTGGTCAAGGGACACATGGCATGGGTCAAAGCTAGTTTTGTGTCCTTTGATTCTGGGGCCTCACCAAATAGGTTTTCCTCGAACAAGGTGGAAGTCTACCCATCAATATAGAAGAAATTTTGTTCAAGACATTTATGGCCTAGAAAATACTTTTCATCACAGTAATAGCAAAGTCCTTTCTTCCAACGTTCAACCATTTCTGCAGGAGATACCTTTTGGACCTTCAAAGTTTGGGTTAAAGGAAGGGTAACCATTGGACGAGGGTGGTTGGGAACTGAAGAATGAAGGGGTGGGGAATGAAGAATGGTTTCATCCTCCAATGCTAATTTTCACACCTGTAACCAAGTAACAAGATGGTGCATGCATACATGAGCCTGAATGGCATCCTTTAAGACATTGAGGAAGCATTCAAGATAGAACTCAACAAATAAGTCCTTCATTCTGGTATCCAAATTTTCAAATGAGGTGATGAAGTATGCTACTAACCCTGTTTGTTTCATCTTGGTGAGTCATCCCCAAAAATGATAGTCCCTATCAAAACAGGCACAAACTACTTTGGTGAACATAGTCCAATTTGGTTATCTTGGATAACATTTCTTATGCAATTGTCAGTACCATTTCCATCATTCTTGACACAAGTAAAGAACCCCCACATGAATTTTGGTCTCGTCATATCAAATATCATGGAGGGATAAGTAGTGTTCCATTTGGGATACCCACCTGACTGGGTCTGATCCATCAAATTTATGCCTCTCAACTTTGGGCACTTTATTCCAAGAATTTGGAGAACCACAAGGGGAATGGGAAAAATGATTATTCTCATAGTGGGAAGAATGAGTAACTTCAATGTGGTACTTCCAGTGGTTACCCTTGATGTGCATCACAAGTTTGTGGACTTGTTGGGTGAGGGAGTTCAAGCTTAGGTTGAGGGATTCCATATTCTCAAATATGTTGGTTACCTTAGTGTCCAACTCTTCCAGGTTCTGAGTGCAGGTGGCAGGGGACATTGTGGAGGATTAGGTAGAATGATACCTCATCGATCAACACAAGATAACCAAAGTCTGTTGGGATAGGTGGAAAATAAGGGTGTTGGGAAGGGGGGTCTATTCCATGGAAAAAATAGGGTTAAAAATGATAGCATGAGGTCTTCACCTTATTCACTGATTTCTTATCACGAACATTCATAAAGGGGGTTTTTAAATTATGAAAAATAGATTCAATATATTGTAGGTATTGGGGGATGGATGTAGGGTAAGGGGGGAGTTAATAGGTATTGTGGGGTATAAAAAGGGGTATTTGGTAAAAATAAGGGTTATCTAGTAAAAATAGGGGTTTTTTAATTAGAAAATGTATTGGGAGGGGGGTTAAACAAAAGGATTTGGGGAGGTATTTTTCAATATCTAGTGAAATTAGGGGTATTCTTTAATATCCCATGAATGAACATGCTATGTCACATGCTCATAGAGTAGATATCCCATTAATGATATATACCACGACAATCAAGACAAAGAAAGGAATCCAATGGGAGAGGTCCCAAAGGAGGGTGTTGAGAAGGGGGGTCGGGTCCATGGAAAAATTACGATTAAAAGTGATAGGCACCACTGCAATTAGGATAGAGAGAGAAATCTAATGACAAAGGTCCCAAATAAGGGTGTCGATGGGACCACTATACTCTCTTTTTTTTCCTACTGCAGAGTTATATTCTGATTTGAATACTTCTATATCTTTGAAATGCACAAATTCTTAAAAGTAAAAAATGTGTATTCAATTCACAACCAAAATTTAGGAGGCAAAGTTGCACGACCAAAAAATCTTGTTTGTACCTTGTCTGGTATGTTCCCCACTATCTAGGGTTTGCAGGATGCCTATGGACAAGGTTTTTCCTTGTGCTATAGCTCTTTGATATATGTGCGGGGTCAAAAAATAGTACTCGACCTAATATCTCAGGGAACCAACTAAGGAGGCTTGATCGTACCCTTAGTTGTACTACTCAATTACCTAGGTACTAGAGAGTATATTCTCAAGTGTTGTTCTTGGTGGCACTATAGCAGTCATGTGGTTGATCAGTTTATCTATGGAGGGTTTCAGGATAAATAGGATAGTCTGTATACAAGTGTTGGTTGATGTGCTACCAATTGAAGGGGTACCAACATGGGTTACAAGGGTGTCCAACAATATGAGCTTAAAAACCTCTTGTAATCCCTACATGTATGCTTCCCCAACTATATATTTATGCGATGAACGACATATCACTGTAGCTTAAAGAAAATTTTTGTAGAGGATGTAGCCACAACAAATCTCATCTCAGAGCCAGTTGTTAATTCTGAACTAGTAGCTCAAGTTGAAGCCCATAATCATGTGATTGAGCAGGAATACACAACAGTGGTGGAGAATGATGTGATTGAGCAGAAATCCACAACAGTGGTGGAGACTGATGTGATGGAGTAGGAATACACAACAGTGGTGGAGGAGACTACTCATGTTGTTGAGGGGGTTCATGATAATTCCATGCATCAGAGGGAAGTCTCACAAGACTCAACTAGAAGCACTGGAGAAGGAAGTGGGTACTCTATTTTTATCGACAACTTGCCTGTGAATATCACTCCTGCCCAAGTTGAGGAAGAGTTGAGGAAGTTTAGAGCAATAAAATCTTGTGGGGTTCAAGTTAGGAAAAGGGAAGGAGGTGCATTGTGTTTCGGTTTTGTTGAATTTGAAGAAACAACTTCAGTCCAAAAAGTAGTTCAGGCTTCCCATATTCTAGTTCAAGGACGTGAAGTATTTCTCCGGGAGAAAGAAGCAAGAGATAATAAATCATTAAGTTCCACTCATTTGAATATTGCAAAAGGAACTGGGAGATGGTTCTTTAGACATTGGTTTGCAAAACCATGGTAAATTGGTTTGCACAACCATGCTAATTCTGCTAGTTCTTGGGACATTGGTTTGCACAACCATATTAGATCTTTGGACACCTTGAACATCCATGTCAATGCCCTAGAAACATGAGATCAAATGATTATTAAAATACATTATTATCATTAAACATTAAATGAAAATTTCAATCTCATATTATATACACTAGTTTTTATGGATACATACATGTGTCATAGATGGGTTCCTTGATGGGCTTGATTTTGTGGATGGTGCAGTCACCACTATATTGGAGTAAAAATGCAATGCTTATATCAACATCACTTTTAACATGTAAACTTTTTGTATTTTGAAAATTGACATTCAGTATAACAATTTCTTTAACAACATTAATCAAACAACATATGTTGTTAGGATTTTTTTATTTTAATTTACCAAGTATTTTCACTTTTGTTTCTTACGTTTCTCAATGCGGTATATCCTACACTTAAACAAAGTTCATACACAAAAGTTATGGCCCTAGGAAGTGGACATTCAAATTTGGTTTCTTAAGACCCATCTTTTTGTTTCAATGATTAAAATCCATAAAAGGAACTATGGACAAATGATGCTAAATATTTAAATTATGTTTTATTCTTAATTGAATTATAAAATACATTTTACATGCCATATTATTAAAGTAAATCTAAATTAAATGACAACTTATGTAAAGTACCTTTAGCCTACTAAACTAGTTAAAATAAAGTTAACAAAAGAAGTAGGCCTATAATTTCTCATGCATCTAACAACATATTACAACTAAAGGAAAACACAACAATTAAATATTTAATTTTCTCAGTGGAATTAAGCATGTAAATATAACAAAGCACTTAAATCTTTTGAGAAATCACCAACTTGCTACGTATGGAGAATGTTCCTCCCAAACATAGGCCTATTTGCAAATCCAATGCCATTGATGGGATCAAAATATGAGGTCCAAAAGTAATAAAATGATCACGACGAATTTCCCATCAATTGAACCTCATTAATCCTGAAATCGCTAAAATGATTGAATGAAGTTGTAGTTTCTCTCATTAGAAACCTCTTCATGTGCTCGTCTCTTTGGTGGGCAGATTGGTCATGAATCACACTTGCCTTTATTTTTAAGTGAAACTTTTTTATGCTTTATTTTTGAGTGACACTTGCTTACGTGTGTTATGTTTTTTAAATTGATATATAAAAGTTTTTTTTTTTCTTTAAATATTTTACAAAAATCACAAAAATCATTTAACATATTGAAAGTTTATCCCTTGCTACCTGAATATGTTTTCTAACGTATGTCATCCTTACCATTGGGTTTTAGGATGGGACATGAACCTTCTCACTGCACTCTATTTTGTAAGTTTGGCTCATTTCTTTCATTCAGGGAAGTAGCTTAAATGTTTCTCTTCAGTCTTGAATTGAAGAACTAGAGTTGGGGACATGAAGTTAAACTATATGGTACAACAACTAATATTGTTGGATGTAGGGAGTGGTGAGGTTAAACTATATGGTACAACAACTAATATTGTTGGATGTAGGGACTGATGAGGTTAAACTATATGGTACAACAACTAATATAATCATCTATAATTATCTTTGGGAGCATTTGTTTGGGCACATTCAATTTGAAGCACATTGAGCTCTGAAGTATAGCAAGGTGGAATTAGTTTAGCATCACTATCTGGAACTTAGGGTTGATTTGCACATACTAGTAATGTAAGTGAATTAAAATAATATGCCTTTCGATCACATATGTTAAGTGTATTTATGAAAGTATACCATAATGTCGCTGAACGAAATTCTAAACAACATAGTGTAACAAGACACCTAAAATATTATCTTAATTGATGTTCCCTATAAAGTTGCCCACAGTTCGACTTTTTTGCAGATAGATCGAGATAAGTTCATCATTTTTGCAATTGGTTTGTACTTAGCTTCTACACATGATTAAGTTAAGGGTAGATACACTGAAGGCTAATTCCAAGTGGTAGGTTAATCAACTTATTTTTAATAAAACCATTACTTCTATTTGGAGCCTTGTTTTTTGGGAAGCAATTCTTGAAAGATTTGTTCCATCTAACTTACAATTAAGTTGCTTGCATTTTCCTTACCTTCATATATGATCCAATAATTTCTTGGAGGATACCAATGACTACAAAACATCTTGAACTTTAAATTGTTTCATAGAATTCTATGTGTGATCCTGTCTTGCGAATAACTACCTAATTAAACTAGCCATAAATCAGTCCATCTCATGTACTCTGACACGCCGATCAGGAGGAAATGCCATTTTTCTTGTTGGGAGATTCCTTTTCATTTCCCACTCTTTTTATCATCACATTTACCATCTGTTTTGACTCTGCATCTAACAACTCTATCATTTTCCTTTGAATGTAAAAACTACAAACCAACTTTTAACAACTCTTCATTTGTCAAACTTACTTGAATTTTCACAATTTAGCATGCCAAAAAGAAAGACTTTCATAGAAGCAACTCACAGAGTATGAAATTTATATTTACCTCATAGAAGTAACTCATTTAAGATCTTGGGCTTGAGTGTTGAAGTCAGAGACAGAACCAAGCGCTCCTTATACCAGAGGATATTGTCTTGTAAAGTGTAGTTGGGAGGCAGGTTAGGGTCCTCTCAGAGATGGTTGGGTGGGTTAGCCAATCTTGTCCAACTTATTCAATCCAATTGGGAACTTGTAATGATAATGAGAAGAGGGAACCTTAATCCTCATATTGTCTTGATAATGCATCTCCCACTACATTGTATTTTCATTTTTTATATATGATCTCATAATCATAACCAAACATTTTGGTCAACCACTTGTTATGTTATGGGGAGCATAACCTCTGCTCTAGGAAATACTTCAGACTATGGTGATATGTTTTGATCTAAAAATGAAGTCCCAATATATATGGTCACCAAGTGTGCACAACATGGAGAGTGACCATCATTTCCTTTTCATATGTAGATTTTCCCAAATTGTGTCCACTCAAATCCTAGCGAGTGAAAGTAAATGGTCTACCTTATTGTGTTAGAAGTGTGCCAATACAAGTTCCTGAAGCATCATATTCCACAACAAAATTTATGTTGAAATCAAGGGCTAATAAGATAGGTGTGGTGCACATGACCTGCTTTAAATATTTGAAGGCCTTCTCTGTTGCCCGTGTCCAATGAAATGCATTCTTCTTAAGAATGTCCATTAATGCTTGGGAAATTTTTCCATAGTGGTGGACAAATTTCATGTAATATTTTGTGAGGCCTAGGAAACCTCGAAGGCATTTCAAGGTCGTGGATATCAACCAATATTGCATAGATTGAATCTATTTGGTGTCCACTCTTACCCCCTCACGACCCACAATGTGTCCCAAGTAGTAGACCTCGCTTGCCCCAAAAGAACACTTGGCCTTTTTGACAAACAATTGATTGTTTTGTAATAATCAGAGTACTTTGTCCACATGGTGTAGATGGGCATCCCATGTGTGGATGTAAATGAGGATATCATCGAAGAAAACCAGAACAAACTTCTGAAGGTATGCCTTCAAGAGCTTATTCATGAGACTTTAGAAGGTAGATGGGGCATTGCAAAGTCCAAAATGCATTACCAAGAATTCATAATAGCCTTCATGAGTTCGGAAAGTGGTCTTTGTAATATCTTCTTAATTCATCCAAATATGGTGATATCCTTAGCAAAGATCTAATTTTGTGAAGAAACATGCACATTTGGAGTTCATCCAACATATCATCAATGACAGGAATGGGAAACTTATCCTTAATGGTCAATTTATTAAGGCCGCGAAAATATGGACACATGCACCAAGAACCTTCCCTTTTTAAGATGATCACAATAGGGGATGAATATGGGTTGGTACTTGGGTGAATTACACCAACCTTCAATAATTCCTACACTATTTAAATTCTATTTCTTTTTTTTGATAAAATGGATACCGGTAGGGGTGTACATTGGGGGTTTGACTGCCTGGAAGGAGAGGGATGTTGTGATCATGCTCACCCTAGGAGGGGGATAAGTCTGTGGGTGTCTCAAATATCCCGTGGTGCTTGTCCAATACTAATTGCAGATCAAGATGCAATGTTGGAAATGATTGATCACGTACCTGGATAGCATTAAGTTGAGAAATCACACCATGGTGTCCTTTCTTCAAGATATTCTCCATTTGGTGAGAACTAATAATTTATGGGGAGCCAACTCGTATTCCTTGGAGGGTATAGGTGTGATCATCTTGAGTAAATCTCATATATAACTAATGATAATCCATGGTAATTTGATCCAAATTGATCTTGAAAGGTTCAAAAATCAAATTTCTCAAATTCTCAAGAAAATGACATGATCGTGAAGTGCTTGTCGTAATATTTTTGGTGGCGTAAACAGATCAAAAAATAGAGTCCATATGAAAAAGTTATCGGAATCTAAAGTTTGGGTCAAAAAGGTAAAAAATCAACTGGTCAAGGGAGACGTTGCATATTCAACATGTGACACGTGGAAGATTCTAAATTCGACAAGTGGAAGCCATCAGGTGATGACACGTGGCATCACTAGGTCATGACAAGTGGCAAGGGTTCATGATTACAAGTGTGAAAGTTTTGATAGTCCATGTGGCAAAAGATTTGCCAACCATGGGCTGACACATGGTCCAATCCAAGGGTGCCACATGTCACCATGGTCAAGGCCTTAAAAAGGTAAAATTTATATTGTTGGACTCCATGGGATTTGATCCCATGACCTGCTTCTTCAAATGACTTAAGCGCAATGAGTTAGCTACAAAGGGTGAATTACTACTTTAGAGAAAAAACTCACTTTTCATAAATTTAAACTTAAGCACATTTTCCAGCTAAGGGAGGTGTGCCCCTTAGCACTAGGCCACATGGCCCTCATACAACCATAGAAGGGGGGCGCTTGCCCTAATTGGGGGATTAAGCAAGTATTTTACCAAATTTTGGGTTTTGACCTTATTTTAGTGGATTTTTAGCTGATTTTCAATGATTTTTGAGGATTTTTGGCCCTCTATAGGGGATCTGAGCCCAATCTAAGGCAAAGAAGTTGGGGAGAAGTTGGATTTAGACGCCCAACTCAAAATATATATAAACTAGATTTTTTTGACAGACCACACAGGTTCAAAAGAGGAGAAATTCTATAGAATTGTGAAGATAAAGTCAGTTTTATGCTGGGAAGCCATTGAGGAGAGGAACTTTGTAGGCCAATTTCAAGAGCTTCACTGAACTATTTTCAGTGTCGTCAGTTGTTTTTGGTTCTTTAGGTCTAGAAAAACACAACTAGACCAATTTTTAATCCATTTGACTCTTTTATGATGTACTTTTAAATCTTTTAAGAGAAATAAGAAAGCCTCACCCACTGAGACAAAGGCCCAGAGACGTAGACAATCTTGTCAAAATCCGTTAACAACTTTGTTTTTATGGTTTGTTGATTCATGGTGCTTATTTTCAGATCTACATTTCTTATTATGGATGCCAGTGTATATCATTAATTTCTTCCTCTTTCTTCAATTCCTAAATGGTTAATGAACTCATGCTTTAAAACTTAACCATAGTCTTAAAAGATTAGTTTTTGATCAAGTGGTATCAGAGTAGGTGGATGGTTGGTTTTTGAGTTTGCATGATTACCAGGGAAAAATTTGAATCGTGGTGAAGGCGAGCTTGTTGAAGAGAATCCTGAGATTGGATTGAGAAACAGAACTTCTCAAAGTGAGAAGATGGCATTGGAAGAGGGACTTTCTCAGGATGAGATAGAGTTTTGAAAGACCTTTGTTGCCATGTCGGATATGATGAAGGTTATATATGATGATTACGTGGAGCAGAAGAGATTGATTCTAGGTGAATCTTCAAAGGCCAAAAGTGAAGAAGGAGAGGATCCTCCTAAACCTCCTCCTTCACCTCCTTCTTCTCCATCAGCTTCTTCTTCTTCAAGTACAAGTTCCAAATCCACTGTAGTAAAACATTCCCATAAACACAAACATGATATGCCTTTACTTAAGCTTGATTTGAAGTTTGAATTACCTATGTATGATGGTGAAGTCAATGCAAAGAGGCTTGATAACTGGGTCAGACAGATGGAAGTTTATTGTAGTGTGCAACAAATCAAAGATGAGGAAACTCAAATCAAATTGGAATTTCTTCGACTTGCAGGCACATCACTCATATGGTGGAAAATAAATTTGCAAAATGGCACACAACAAGTGGGTAATGTATTTCCATCATGGCAAGTTTTGTTTCTGCACTTAAGAAAAAAATATCCTTTCGGTTCTAAATAGAAGGCTTTAATTGAATAGCAATGTCTTAAACTAAGAAAGGGACAAACAATGCAATAATACATAAATAAATTTCATAAGATGGCATTGATGTTAGACATTCCTTTACATACCCAAGAAACTCTTATAAAGTATATAGAAGGTTTACCTATGCACATTCAAAACACTGTATTTATGTTTGGACCTATTAATATTGATGAGGTTTCTATTCAAGAAACATACATTGAGGCAGGGAAAACAGGAGTTGGTGTATCAGGGGAATCATCTTCAATAAAAGAGGAAAAAAGGAAGTGGAATGGAAAGAAAGAAAATTCAGTGACAAGAAATGAAGAGAAACTCTCTTGCAAGCATTACAAGAAAGAAGGGCATGATGATGATCATTGCTGGAAATTTCATCCCGAGAAGAGACCAAAGTGGTTCAAAGAGAGGAAAGGGAGGCAAACAACTACAACAGCAACACGACCAACAAATTTGGGATCAAAGTCGGGTAATGAGTATAAAATCATAGCGGTTCGTTTGACAAGTAAAATTGGTGATGGATATGATTCTAGACACAAATTGTTTCACATAAGGGTCATAATGAGGCATACTAAGGTCAACACATTAATAGATAGTGGATCTCAATCTAACTTGATTTCAGAGGAAGTGGTTAAAAAATTGGGATTAAACACTCAGATGCATCATAAACCTCACTCACTTAAATGGATAAGCAACAATCATAAATTGCACATAACAAAGAAATGCACTTTAAAGTTAGCAATTTCATCAAAGTTTGTGGATGGGGTAATGTGTGATGTGGTGCCACTCAATGAATGTGGAATGGTCTTAGGAAGGCCTTATTTGTATGATCACAAAGAAATCTTGTATAGGGAACATAATCAATGTCACTTAACCAAAGAAGGTAATGAATATGTTGTACATGCTCATCACTTAAAAGAAAGTCAATCTCTTCAAACAATTGAACAATTAAGGAAGGTCGCTTATGGAAGCAACACACCTATAATTGTGTCAAATAAAGCAACCAGTCTTAAGAATGAACATGAGATGGTTGTGGAATGGAAGTTCAATCATAGTATTCTTCAAGATAAGCTAATGGTGTGCAAGTACTACAAATATATTAGGTCATTTGCAGTCATAGTGTTTATGTTGTCGTTGCTAATGTTTTCAACATGGATGGTAGTGGCTTCAGTAAGATGTGAAAGAGTACAAGTGGCTAAAAATATGATCAAGTTTCATGGTTGTTTTTCAATTTATCTTGATGAGACAGGTGCATAGAACAGAGTTTAAAGACAGAGAACAAGTGGGGTGACCTATCCCACACTTGATGTCTAGTTAATATCCTTTTGGAGGACCAAAAGGTCTTTGTGGGGAGGTGTGATCCAAATGGATCTTGAAAGGTTCAAAAAGAAAATTTCTCAAATGCTCAAGAAAACAACATGATCGCGAAGTGATCATCGTAAGATTTCTAGCAGAACAAATGGATCGAAAAACAGAGTATGTATGAAAAGTTATCGCAATCTAAAGTTTGGGTCAAACAGGTAAAAAGTCATCTAGTCAATGGACACGTGGCATATTCAACATGTGACACGTGACATCTTTTAAATTCGACAAGTGGAAGCCATGAGGTGATGACATGTGGTATCACTAGGTCATGACAAATGGAAAGGATTCATGATGACAAGTGTCAAATTTTTTATAGTCCATGTGGCAAAAGATTGGCCAACCATGGGCTGACACATGGTCCAATCCAAGGGTGCCACATGTCACCATGGTCAAGGACTTAAAAAGGTAAATTTATATTTTTGGACTCCATAGGATTTGATCCCATGACTTTCCTCTTCAAATGACTTAAGCACAATGAGCTAGCCACAAAGGGCAAATTACTGCTTTAGAGAAAAAGCCCACTTTTCGTAAATTTAAACTTAAGCACCTTTTCCAACTAAGGGAGGTGCACCCCTTAACACTAGGCCACATGGCTCTCATACAACCACAGAAGGGGGGTGTGTGCCCTAACTGTGGGCTTAAGTAAATAGTTTTCCAAATTTTGGGTTTTGACCTTATTTTTATGGAGTTTTAGCTGATTTTTAGTGATTTTTGAGGATTTTTGGCCCTCTAAAGGGGATTTGAGCCCAATCTGAGTCCAGAAATTTGGGGAAAAGTTGGATTTCGACCCCCAAATCAGAATCTATATGAACCAGAGGCTTTTGAAAGTCCACACAAGTTCATAAGAGGAGAAATTCTATAGAATTATGAAGCCAAAGTCAGTTTTATGCAGGGAAGCCACTGAGTAGGAACTTTACGGGCCAATTCTGGGAGCATCACTCAACTCTTTTTAGTGTTGTCAGTTGTGTTGGGTTATTTAGGTCTAGAAGAACACAAACATACCATTTTTTAATCCATTTGAAACTTTTATAATGTAATTTTGAAGCTTTGAAGATAAATAAGAAAGCCTCACCCACTCAGACAAAGGCCCGGAGACATAGGAAATCTTGCCAAACTTCATTAACAACTTGTTTGTTATGGTTTGTTGATTATTGGTGCTTATTTTCAGATATTCATTTCTTATTATGGCTGCTATGTTATATCATTAATCTTTCTCTTTCTTCAATTCCTAAATGGTTAATTAACTCATGCTTTAAAACTTAACCATAGTCTTAAAAGATCATTTTCAGATCATAATCGATACCAGAGTGAAAATCCATTAAACACCCAAGACAATATCAAATCCACCCATGGAAATGGGAAAAATGTGATTTTTCAAGTTATAATTGCCCATTTGGAGTTTGACATTCTCACAACGGCCCCCCATTTCATTGTACCACCATTAGCTATGAGAATTTGAAAATTAGAAACTGGTCTAGTAAAGCAATTTGCATCCTTAATGACCCTGCGATGAATAAAATTATGGGTGATAATCAATCAACACCACAACTAACCTATGCTTGATGTAGCCCTTGATTTTTAAAGTCTGTGTTCAGAAATACCCATGATGACATGGAGAGATATGATAGGTTTCTATGGTTCCACATGAGGTGTGACTAGATCTGGGATGATGGAAGTTGGTTTTGTGTCCTTTGAGTCTGAGGCCTCACCTGATAGGTTGTCCTAGAATAGGGTGGAAGTCGACCCATCAATGTGGAAGAAATTGTGTTCATGACATTTATGGCCTAGCGGATACTTTTCATCACAGTAATAGCAAAGTCCTTGCTTCCAATGTTCAACCATTTATGTAGGAGATACCTTTTGGACCTTCAAAGTTTGGGTCAGAGCAAGGGTAACCCATGGACTAGGGTGGTTGGGAGCTGCAGAACGAAGGGGTGGGGCATGAATAATGGTTTCATCCTCCAATGCTAATTTTCCCGCATGCAACTAAGTAACAAGATGGTGCATGCAAACATGAGCCTGAATGGTATCCTTTAAAACATTGAGGAAACATTCAAGATAGAACTCAATAGATAAGTCCTTCATTCTGATATCCAACTATTCAAATGAGGTGATGAAGTATGCTACTAACCCTGTTTGTTTCAGCTTGGTGAGTCATCCCAAAAAATGAGGTTCCCTATCAAAACTGGCACAAACTACTTTGGTGAACATGGTCCAATTTGGTTATCTTGGATAACATTTCTTATTAAATTGTCAATACCATTTCCATCGCTCTTGATCCAAGTATAGAATCCCCACATGGAACTTGGTCTCATCATCTCGAATATCATGGAGGGATAAGTAGTGTTCCATTTGGGATACCCCCCTGACCAGGTCTGATCCATCAAATTTATGCATCTCAACTTTAGGCACTTTATTCCAGGAATTTGGAGAACCCCAAGGGGAATGGGAAAGATGATTATTCTCATAATGGGAAGAATGAGTAACTTCAAAGTGGTACTCCTGGTGCTTACCCTTTGAGTTCAATAGATTCCTATTCGATTAGGTATGTAGCGTGCTTTACTTCTTATCTTGCCACATGTTTGTCTTTTCTCTTGTTTTTAATTATAGGTCATTTTAGAATGGAGGATCAATGTCAATTTCATTTTTAGTATGGATTGGACCAAATTGCCTCATGAGTATTATTTATTATTTCATCTTTTTTGAGATAGTCTCCCAATGTTTTGTGAAAGATATATTATCTTATATAATCCTCACGATAATATCTCAATGTTTTGTGAAAACTATGTTATTTTTTTTATAGTCCTCATAATGCTTCAAGTACAATCTTGATAGACTTTGGATCAAACACTATGATATATGATATTGTTGTCACATGTTTCCCTTCACTTTCACTAGTAAGTGGAAACTCAAATACTTAAATATTCCCTTCTCCTCAAGTGCCATATTATACACATTGAGGGTGCTAAGAATGGGTTGAAGCAACCAAGCAAATCATTATTGATAGTCTTTGAGAATCCCTTGCTCATCCCCATCTCCAAGGCTACATGATCCTATGATTGGGTAGATAATGTTAATTTTGATTTCAAGCTGTACGAATTCATGGAGCTTTGTTTTGATCATGGTTTGTTACATTGAGATTGACATATGAGGAAGTAGTCAAAATTGGAGCAATATCTCAGATTCAGGCATGACGTTATACATAGATATGAAGTGATACACGAAAGATTTAAGAGTCCCCATATTTATAATTCTTGGGATCACTTCACTAATATACTTTGTTGACTCAATTTAATTTTTAAAAATATTAATAGTCTAACATAATTGTCATTTAAATTATTTATAATTCTTAGAATCACTTCACCGATATACTTTGTTGATTCAATTTAATTTTTAAAAATGTTAATATTCTAACATAATTATCATTTAAATTCAGAAAAAAATAATTTATTTTTCATGAATTATGTGTTTAAGATGAACAAGACCAAATAGAAAAGGAAAATACAATATACTAAATAAATAATTATGTTCTTTTGATGAATATAAAAAATATATTAAAAAAAAATCTACTTAAACAATCTTTCACAAAGAAAAGCTTCTCAAAGAATCTTCTAGTGAGAAAAGGTGTTCATTGTCATGAGACAACTTAGCTTACATTCAATGTTGGAATTCGAAAGTCAAAACGTTCATCATTAAGTATCTTAAATATAGCTACAAATTTTAATTGTTTGTGTTTTTTTTTACGATGAGTAACTTTACTTCTTAAAAATAATTTAAAATTTAGAAAAAAAAATTCAATATATTGCTACGAATCTCCTCGTAAATAAATTTGGTGCATTATAGTTTTTAAGTACTATTCGTTGCTACTTAATCTTTGCTACTTGATCGGCCATGCAATGTGCCCTCAACATTTATAACTTTTCATAATATGAATCAAATTTATAGTTATTAAACAAAGAAAGATAATATGAAAAAGGAAGGGTTTTCTAATTAATTTGATGTAAGTTATAATAGTAAGTTACAATTTATCAAGCTCAAGGGGTTAGCTCAATTCATTGTTGCCAATTGTTAGTAATATTTCTTGTCCGAGGCACAAGAGTATTCGGGTCTGCAAGTTGCATGAGAAGCGCCTGAGCGCAACGCGGAAACGTCTCATTTCAAGCAAGTAAGCGGGCAAGGTTATATCGTCAACGGTCCAGATTCATCCATATGAACAGATCGGCAATCGGCGAGAAATCGCAGATAGTGGAGTTACGCTGAAATTAGCACAAATGGATCGTGCCTATATTGTATGCAGGGAAGGATAGCAGCCATCCATCCAATGGACGTGTGGCGCAAGATCTAGTAGCGTCGGCTTTCGACAGTTGCGAGTTCGAAGGGTGAGAGTTCTATATCATTATGCATCTCGAAACCCCGAACCCCGAAGCGCCGAAGGCACCCAGAGTCGGACCCGCGGTATCATGAAACATCCTCAGCCATCCATCCAAAGGGACACCTGGCGGCGAATTGAGCCATCTCGGCATTTCACCCATCGCGACTTCGAGGCGCAAGAAACAGCTCCATCATATTCCCGATGCGCGAGGTGTCGGGAGCGTCCAAGACCCGGGCCCACAGTATCGTCGAGCGAGTTCAAGACTGTCAGATCTAAGAGGGACGTGTGGCACCAAATTAAGCTGCCTCGGCGTTTCACTCATCGCGATTTCAAGAAGCAGGGATCAACCCCTTCCTATTCGCGAACACCGAAAGCGCTTTGAGAGTAAACACAGGATCACAGCCCGTGGTCACTTGCGAAAGAAAAGAGCTACACGAGAGGGGTCAAAGGCGTCTTGTTTGTTCACAAAGGGGATCACCACGATCTCCATGTGCCATTTGATCCGACCTCAAGCCTGGTTTTCGCTTAAAGTAAATGAAGATGAGGACGGGTGGCTGGAACCTCCTTTCATTCATTAAGTGTGAGGAATGGATGGTCTGGCAAGCGGTCTGCTCGAAGAGGTCCTGCGTACTAATTTTTCCAAAAGAAACCATGCTGAAGTCCTCGACTAGATAGAGAAGTCTGCACACGCTAGCTCAGCACTTAATGGCTCAGCTACCCTCCTTGCAAGAGTCATGCGTAGTTAAGATGGCGCTTGAAGAAAGATATTAGTACGAGTCTGACTGAAGGGACACCAAGCCTTGGGTGACTGGGCACGCCTCTATGAGGTGAATTTTCCTGAGTATATAGACTCGGTCTTTGTATTTTTGTAATCCATCGATGGTTGAGCAAGGCTCCTAATTGTAAAGTTGTGATGAAGCGCTGGTCGCTCTGGTTAATGTACAAGGAATTTGAGACTTCTTACTTTATGGATGTCAACTTCTTTTCCATCTCTTTGTTTACCGTGTTAGAACAACTCGGAATTGGAGGATCCAGTCGAGTTGTAGTTGTTATAGGATGATGTAGGTTGGATCACTGTAACAGTTGCATTGTTTCTAATTGGTTCCTGTGATTTTCTCAGCGCTGAAACGACTTGGAATTGAAGGATTCAATCGAGTCACCCCTCAGCTCCTTAAAGCTCTGAACCAAGAGAATCTTGGCTTCTAAGTTTTTTACCCCCAAGCCTCTGAAGGCCTATCACCCAAGGCAGTCTTGCTCGCCCTTCTCACAAGTCTTCTATCTACCACCCTTTAATCCATTTACTGACAGAAGTTGGATCAAGACCTCCCTTGCTTTCTACATACCACGCCTGATTTCCTGAGTTAAAGCTATACCTTCTCGAGTCTTTACCATTCAATCACCCCATTAAACAAATTGTGACATAAAACTGATGGGCGTTGGGCTCTGCTCCTGTAAGCAATCGAGGGGTGACTTCTGACGCTAACATTTATGGTGCCATTGCCGATGACAAAGTTGAAAATTTTCCCCGGGATTGAATGACATTGAGCCTCTAATTCTGAAGGTGCGTCGTGTATTAGAGCCTTTGAAGATTGCTATCATGCACCTGGAAACTCCATTGTGACGACTCCACTGCGGCGAACCTACCGAGTTAATTGTGGCTTTCAGCGGTAGACACACGCGGTCTCATCCACAACTGCCTCTAGCTACACCCGAAACTGATCTAGAGGTGGTTCTCAGAAAAGGAAAGGCTTCCGAAGAAGAAGCTTCCACCGCTGAACCAGGTAATCCGCCATCTCCTTCTGTAGGAACTCCATTTTCTCCTCCTCAGTTTCTTAACAAGCCTCCATCTGAGGTTTCCTATTTCCTGAATTTCGGGAGTGTTCCTACTGATTTTTCCCCTACTAGTCTGGGATTGGAGGGAGAAACCCTTGTCACTCCCCTCTCCTCTAAAGATGTACCTTGACGTAGACCCAGTACCATAGAATATTTTCCCACTCCTATCTTTACCACTCCTGCACAAAGAGGAGCACCGGCCGACTTAAGCCCGTTAGCCTTCTCTTTAAATCCCCTTTTATTTTCCATTCCACTTCGAGACTCGTTCCCAGTAGCCCCCTAACGAACTCCTTCTCCTCCAAGTTCTCCTCCACCTAATATTCCTATGGCTGGTGCTAATCCCCCTCTAAATAGAATGGATGCCATAGTCCCTACCAAATATGCTCCCTTAATCCTACCTCATCCTATGAATCGTCTCCCTACTGTAGATTACTTGAAGTATATGCCCAAGTTCACTGGGGAAGGGGACATAACTGTGGAGGAGAACCTGCTGCTTTTTACAGTTATGCAGACAACCTGAACATTGAAAATGAAGATGTCTGGATGAGAGTCTTCATCCAGAGCCTTGATGGTGAGGTGAGGAAGTGGTTTAGAGGATTGGCCCCCAGATCTATTGCTGGGATCGAAGCCCTCGATAGTGTTTTCCTGAGGCAGTGGGGAGATAGGAAGAATTTTATGTATTACATGACAGAGTTCGGGTCTTTGAATAAGATGGAAGGAGAGTCTGTCTCCGACTTCTCCAAAAGATTCAATAAGATGTATAATAAAATCCCTGCCAAAACAAAGCCTTCAGAAGCCTCAGCCAAGATTTCTTATGTTAGTGCATTTGTCCCCGATTTCTGTATGTTATTGAGAGAAATAAGAGCCACCTCCTTAGCTCAAATGCAAGATGCATCCATAGAAGTGGAATCTAATGTACTAGCAGCTAATAGACTGAGAAATAAGACCGACGCAGACAGAAGAAAGGGAAGGTCGAAAGCCTCAACTTCTGGCCCATTGGTGCCCCACCCTCAAGTGGATGAACTGACTAGGATGGTGAAGTCTCTGTCTGCAGATATGGAGAGAATGAAAGTGGAAGGGAGGCAAGCATACAAGGGCCCCCAAAACTCCGAAAAGGGAGGGGGTTTTAGGAGGCCAAACAATACTGCTTCCCCGACTATGCAAAGGGAGAGGGGAAGAGACAAAGAAGACCAGAAGAATCAGGCCCCCTTTCAAAACAATTTTTTGGCCGAGGGGGAAGAAGGGGAAAGAGATGAGCTGGATCCTGAAATCCATTGCTTCGGGGACACTCCTCCTTTTCCTCATCTCACTCAATCAACATACGAGGACTCTCTCATGGACAGTCAGCTAAATGAACTTAGCAAGGGAGACAGGGTTGGTGGCAACCAAGGCAGGTATGACCTAAGGTCCAAGAAAAAGACAATGACACCTAATGTTCCTGAGCAGTTCACTAGAACAGAGAAACCTGCTAATGAAGTAGCGGACAGTCACAGAGGTAAGAAGAACCAACCCCTCTCTCCCATAGTCAAGAATCATGTTCCTGAAATAAGATAAATCCTAAAGCTTACATCTTCTTTTAATTTCGAGCATGAAATTCAAAAGATCAGAATTCCTGTGCCCCTAACTGAATTGATTAAACATGAAGGGTTCAAGAAAAGCTTCTCTGAGATTTTACAGCCTGAGGTCTCATGCCTTCCCAGAGACTCCATCAATTTACAATATGAAAAGCCTGTAGTTATTCTAGGTCATATGGTAGAAGACAGGAATGACTCATCCCCTCCCTTCTACACTTCCTTGAACATCCATGACAAGGTACTACACAACTTCTTGATGGATTCAGGGGCTTCTCACAACCTCATGCCCAAAACTTTCATGGAAGAGTTAGGCTAGAAGTCACCCGAGCCTATCATGACCTCTATTCCTTTGACTCTATAAAGGTTCAATGTCTAGGAGTTATCATGGACTTGGTCGTAACCTTGTTCTAGTTGCCCATGAAAAGTGTGGTCATGGATATTGTAGTGGCTGATGTCCCCCCCAAGTTCGGTATGTTATTATCAAGATCTTGGATAAAAATACTGGGGGGAACTTTGCATATGGACCTCACATATGCTACTATCCCAGTGTTTGGAGGAGAACATAGGAGGCTATACAGGGAAGCCCAACTGGCCTATATAATCAGTGATGAAGCCAACCCTACTAACCATCCCATTTTTTCCCTAGACACTGATTTAGGTTCTAGTTTACTACAACTCACCCATGCTCTCGAACCCCCTCTTAAGCTCAGAAAGCAGCCCACCACTGCCCATAAGTCTCCTCTCTCCATCACCCCCATCTGGAAAATTTTCTTTGGTGGAGCCTCTTCCAAGGAAGGTGCCGGTGCTAGGGTATTTTTTGTATCACCTACTCAGGAAACCATATCTCTGTCGTACAAACTAGAATTTGAAGCTACCAACAATGTGGCAGAGTATGAAGCTCTTGTTCTGGGATTAAGAGCTGCGAGGGAAATGGGAATTCAGGA
>JZKD02S0946677.1:68438-90270 GCA_000966675.3 Picea glauca | reverse complement strand
AGAGCATCCAAGATGTCCATGATCGATGGTTTCTTTGGTTGCAATCAAGTCTCTGTTCTGCCTAAGGACAGGGAAAAGTCAGCATTCACCACTCCATGGGGCACGTTCATGTATGCCAAGATTCTGTTTGGATTAATGAATGCAGGGGAAACGTTCCAGCGTGCCATGGACATAGCTTTCATCGGGGAAAAGGATAATTTTGTGGTCATCTATCTGGACGACATCACAGTGTTTTCAAAATCTGATAAAGAACATTGTTGTCATCCCAGGAAGGTTTTCCTGAAATGCAGGAGTTTTGGCATTTCATTAAACCCCAAGAAATCTTTGTTCACCATGCAGGAGGGAAAATTACTAGGCCACATAGTATTAGTGGAAGGAGTCAGGATTGACCTTAGCAGAGTTGAAGCAATACAAGCCTTATCAATCCCGAGGTCCAAGAAGGAGGTCCAATCCTTCCTTGGTAAGATCAATTTTCTGAGGAGGTTTGTGCCTAACTTTGCTGAGGAGGTAAAACTTATAACAGCCATGCTAAGGAAAGGAAATGAAGTGAGGTGGACTTATGAATCACAACATTCCTTTGAGCAAATAAAGAAGGCCCTGACTGAATCCCTTGTGCTTATTAGTCCCAACTACTCAAAGGATATCCTTATTTTCTCCTTTGCCTCACCTGACACAGTGGTTGTTGTTTTATTACAGACAAACAAGGTCGGACTTGAACAGCCTATCTCCTATTTCAGTTGAGCATTGAGGGATGCCAAAGTTGGGTATAACACTATAGAGAAGCAGGCCTATGCCTTGGTAAAGGCTCTCAAGGCATTCAGAATCTATGTCCCGTAGTAAAAAATCATCGCTTATGTCCCCTCAGTTGCTATTAAAGACATTCTTATTCAGCCTGACATAGACAGGAGGAGGAGTAAGTGGATCGCCAAGATTCTAGAATTTGACCTAGAAATAAAGCCTACCAAATTGATCAAAGGTCAAGGTTTAGCCAAGCTGTTGGATGAAGCCAATTTCCAAGCTTTGGGGTTAAGTTTCATCAACAAATGCTCAGGAATTCGGCAGGATCGACTATCTAAAAGAAACCCTCAAAGGGAGCCCCCATTGGCTCGATGTCCTTGGTATAAAGAGGTCATATACTTTCTGCAAGAGTTGCAGCCCCCAGACGGCCTGCAAAGAAACAAAGCAAGAGCTCTGAAGCTCAAGGAAATTAGATACTACCTTAACGATCAAATTTTATACTGGAAAGACCCCCTGGGGGTTCTTTTAAGATGCATGAATTCACAAGAGGCTGATATGATCATGGATGAATTTCATAGCGGCCTATGTGGAGGGCACCATTTCTAGAAGGCCACAACCCACAAAATTCTCAGAGCCGGGTACTATTGGCCCACCTTGTTCGCTGATGTCCATATAGGAGTTAGAACCTGTATCCAATGTCAAAGGTTTGCAGGAAAACAATAGCTCAAGTCCTTGCCGCTAAATCCTGTGGTTGTTTTGGGACCTTTCCAACAGTGGGGCCTAGATTTCATTGGGGAAATTCACCCCGCTTCCAGTGGGAAGCACGGATGGATCCTAACTGCTACAGATTTCTTTACCAAGTGGATTGAAGCTATCCCTACTAGGAGTGCTTCCCATAAGGTAATCATTGGGTTCTTGGAGGACCTCATCACAAGGTTTGACTACCCAAGTAAGATTGTCACTGATAACGCAGCCGCTTTCGTGTCTGAGCCATTAGCCAAGTTCTGTGAGAAGTTCGAGATCAAACTGATTCACTCCACCCCATATTACCCACAGGGAAACAACTTAGTAGAATCATCCAACAAAAGCCTGATAAGGATTATCAAAAGGCTGTTGGAAGACAACAAGAAGGCCTAGCATTCAAGATTTAAATTTTCTCTATGGGCCGATCGAGTGACCACGAAGAGATCTATAGGCGTCTCTCCTTTCCAATTAGGCTATGGAGCAGAGGTTGTTTTTCCCTCTCATCTGGCCATTCCTATAGCAAAATTCCTCCAGGATCATTAGGAGGAGCCTGATGACATGATAAGAAGGATTCATCAGCTAGTGGAGGTCTAGCAGGCGAGGGAGCAGGCAATGGACAGAATTCAGGACCATCAACAAAGGATCAAGCAAGTTTTTGATAAGAAAGCCAAGAAGGAAGAATTCTGGATAGGAGACCTAGTGCTGAAATGGGATGCTCCTAAACAAGATAAGGGAAAACACAACAAGTTTGACACCCTCTGGATCGGCCCCTTCAAAGTCTCTGAGGTGTTCTCAAATAACACGTACAGGTTGCAAGATTTGGAGGGTGAAGAAGTTTTCAGCAGCCCAGTAAATGGGCATTTTCTTAAAAAATGTTTTGTCTGAGCCTTCGGTGGCTCCTGGGTTTTGTAAATATTGTCCTTTTAGTTATTTGTTTTTATTTTTATTGTTTCTGATTTATAAATGACTCCATAGCCCAACAGCAAGGCACTGGAACTGCAAAATGAGTCCTTAGAGCATCGTAGGGACGACTCTATCCCCCATGGAGCCTAATGTTAGTAACATTTCTTGTCTGAGGCACAAGAGTATTCGGGTCTGCAAGTTGCATGAGAAGCGCTCGAGCGTAATGCGAAAAATTATCATTTTAGGCAAGTAAGTGGGCAAGGTTATATCGTCAATTGTCCAGATTCATCCATACGAATAGATCGACAGTCAGTGGGAAATCGCGGATAGTGGAGTTGCGCTGAAATTAGCGCAAATGGATCGCATCTATATTGTATGCAGGGAAGGATAACAGTCGTCCATCCAATGGACACGTGGGCTGAGATCTAGTAGCGTCGACTTTCGGCAGTCGCGTGAGAGTTCTATATCATTATGCATCTCGAAACCCCGAACCCCAAAGCGCCGAAGGCGTCCAGAGTCGGACCCGCGGTATCACGAAACATACTCAACCATCCATCCAAAGGGACACCTGGCGGCCAATTGAGCCATCTCAACGTTTTTACCATCGCGACTTCAAGATGCAAGAAACAGCTCCATCATATTCCCGATGTGCAAGGTGTCGGGAGCGTCCAAGAACCGGGCCCACAATATCGTCGAGGGAGTTCAAGACCATCAGATCTGAGAGGGACACGTGGCTCCAGATTAAGCCACCTCGGCGTTTCGCTCATCGCGATTTCAAGAAGCAAGGATCAACCCCTTCCTATTCACGAACGCCGAAAGCGCTTTGAGAGTAAACACAGGATCACAGCCCGTGGTCACTTGGGAAAGAAAAGAGCTACACGAGAGGGGTCAAAGGCATCATGTTTGTTCATAGAGGGGATCACCGCGATCTCCATGTGCTATTTGATCCGACCTCAAGCCTGGTTTTCGCTTAAAGTAAATGAAGATGGGGACAGGTGGTTGAAACCTCCTTTCATTCATTAAGTGTGAGGAATGGATGGTCTTGCAAGCGATCTGCTCGAAGAGGTCCTGCGTACCGATTTTTCCAAAAGAAACCATGCCGAAGTCCTCGACTAGACAGAGAAGTCTGCACATGCTAGCTCAGCACTTAATGGCTTAGCTACCCTCCTTGCAGGAGTCATGCACAGTTAAGATGGCGCTTGAAGAAAGATATCAGTATGAGTTTGACTGAAGGGACACTAAGCCTTGGGTGACTGGGCACACCTTTGTGAGGTGAATTTTCCTAAGTATATAGACTCGATCTTTGTATTTTTGTAATCCATGGATGGTTGAGCAAGGCTCCCGATTGTAAATTTGTGATGAAGCGTTGGTTGCTCTAGTTAATGTACAAGGCATTTGAGACTTCTTACTTTATAGATGTTAGCTTCTTTTCCATCTCTTTGTTTACCGTTTTATAACAACTCAGAATTGGAGGATCCAGTCGAGTTGTAGCTATTATAGGATGATGTAGGTTGGATCACTGTAACAGTTGCATTGTTTCTAATCGGTTCCTGTGATTTTCTCAGCGCTGAAATGACTTGGAATTGAAGGATTCAGTCAAGTCACCCCTCATCTCCTTGAAGCTCTGAACCAAGAGGATATTGGCTTCTGAGTTTTTCACCCCCAAGCCTCCGAAGGCCTGTCGCCCGAGGCAGTCTTTCTCGCCCTTCTCACAAGTCTTCCATCTATCCATTTACTGATGGAGGTTGGATCAAGACCTCCCTTGCTTTCTACATACCAGGCCCGGTTTCCTGAGTTAAAGCTATACCTTCTCAAGTCTTTACCATTCGATCACCCCATTAAACAAATCATGACATAAAACTGATGGGCGTTGGGCTCTGCTCCTGTAAGCAATCTAGGGGTGACTTCTGACGCTAACACCAATGTTATTGGGAATTTAGTTAGTTCTACACCAACAAGGATTTGGTTTGAATCCCCTTCTGTGAGAGGAATTAACCTATACTAATGAGTTTACTAAGAATACTATCCATAATTGTGAAGAAGCATCCTTAAATTTCCCTACAAGTTTTTCTAAGAAACATAAAAATTTATAATTTATTTAATACCATTATTATGATTAATGCAATCAAATTAACCTATAAACACAATATTATGACAATTCACTATAGTCTACTACTCATGCTACATGCCCCAATGAGTCATACCCAAAAATTCAATGTCCATATCAATATGGCATAGCCCATTCATAACTATAATTACTAAGTATTTAAGGTGATTGATATATTAATATCTGAAGTCAAACATTGGGTTTTTTTCAGCCATCTAATTTTCCAATTTTATTTTCCTTGAGTTTTCTTATACACTTGTATTGGTGGGAATTTGGGTGCTAGAGCTTAGTATTATTACTATGGATTTTCAAGTTTCCAAATGGAGATTAATGTTTTTGTAATATGTACAATTTTTTTATTTATGCTATAAAGTAAATATTCATTTAAATATATTCATATTCATGTATTTTTTATTTTGACTTAAGTTTATAACTTAAATTTAAATATATGTAATCATGTAGTCCACATGTTGTCCAATTGACATAGTCTTGATTGAGATCTTTATTATAATATTTATTGAGATCTTTACTAGAAATATCAAAAGTTATGATAGGATTTAGAATCGTCTCTGAAGAGTAAAAAGTAGCATGAAGGGTTGTGAACCATGACGGTGCTAGTCTTAATAATTAGAAATGCTCAAAGTTTTTGCCACCACAAACTCCTTTCATAATTTTTTTTTTTTTTTTGTATATCTAAGTTGGTGGTAATGGCACATTAACATTACTATGCTTTAATTTATCATTCATTATCTTTATAAATGATTTGGTACGGTGTACTGGGTCTTGAGATCAATAGTACCCACATTCATTCTTAGTTCCTTCACAATTATTCTTTCTTCTCCGGCATGGTTGAAAGGCACATTCTTAGAGCTAAGATTTTGTGATGGGAATATATATATAGAAACACAAAACATTAAAAAAAAAAAAAATAGTTTGGCATGTAGGGGTGCTATGTAAATTTTGATGTTGTATGTGCCAACATAATTTATTATTACATTTATTAGATTGAAAATAATAAAATTGTGTTGGAGAAAGAATTGTTAATGTTAATGAGTAAAAGTTTATTAAAAATAAATAAAAAAATTTAAAAAATAGAAAAAGTACTAAAAATCCTTGAAAAAGAAGAAGATATTTTCATAATATGAAATTTTACAATATCATGCAAATTTTCAATAACAAGTTGTTTCAAATTAATACCACATACTAGAAATCACATAATATTAAATATAGTTGATATGCACGTTAGTTGTTTGTTATGAAAACATATAAGAAAAGCCAAGGGCAATGAGCTCTCTCTCTCTCTCTCTCTCTCTCTCTCTCACACACACACACACACACACACACACATTGTCACGGGGTCTTCACTTAGCGAACCTATGACATAATGTGTGCATTCAAGAGATATTAAAGAATACCCCTAATTTCACTAGATATTGATAAATACTTCCCAAAATCCTTTTGTTCAACACCCCTCCCAATACATCTTTCCAATAATAAAACACCCTATTTTTACTACATACCCCATTTTATACTCCCCAATACGTACAAGCCCCTTATACCCTGCATCCCCCCAATACCTACAATATATTGAATTTATTTTTCACAATTTTAAAACCCCCTTTATGAATGAACGTGATAAGATATTGGTCAACAAAATGAAGCCCCCGTGTTTATCATTAAATAGATGACTCTGACTTGGAAGTCTTACATGAATTAAACTTGATGATTCAATATAAATCACATTTAACCTGCAAGTCTAAACCATTATTGTGAGTCAAAATCTTGAGGATGACATGAGGCTAAGTCAAATTCTTGAGATTAAATACGAGAGACAAACTCAAAATTAGAATTAGACATGGAAGAGTTTGATAACACTAGTTAAACCAACATCCATTTCAAAGTATAGTCCATTAATAATTTTACATCCATTACTAATTTTGTTGATAGGTGAATCTTACGATAAGATACATTTGATGATCAATTGGTTCAACTAATGATATGTACTCAGAATTAATGTTTGTATCTTTTAATGATGGCTCAAGGCAAGGCTTTGATAAGAGAAAATTCATGGCATTAAGTTGTCCATCCAAAGAGAATAAGACATAGTAAGCATTACTCCCCAAAAAATATACATGGAGATGCTTCCCTCACCCAAAATCTAATTGTGTTATCTTTGGTCTTGATTATTTCTTGCCATTAGCAAACCTATGACATGAGGTGGACACTCTTATTGACTATGATTATGGATTGAATGTATTCTTTTGTAAGCATGGTCTTTCTTTTTGCACCCTCTTCACTATGTATGAGGGGTTTTCAACCTTTAACCTCGATAAAGTCAAATTTAAAGGCATTCAATTTTACTACCTTTCATTAAGTTGAAATTTCTAATTAGAAATTTTGGTGATGTCACATCCTTGTTATTGGTGATTGAATAACAAGGACCCTAGCCCTAGAGATGAAGCACCAAAAGGTGTTTTTGGGTCCAGATGTAGTCAATTGCTACATCAACTTCCTTGGGGCACAACTTTTGCATATGATACCCATGTGTGGCTCATTGTAGCTTGTTGGAAAGCTCTAAATAAGGACTACAATGTTGTGGCATGGCTTGGGGTTGCATATTGGTCAAACCCATGCCCTTGAATTTCCTAGAAAACATCTTTTAGGGACTCAAAATGGCCCCATAAGTTTAGGACTCATAAAATCATAACAATCCATAAAAAAAATGCTAAGATGGAAAATTGTGTTGAGTTAGTGGAAGAGGTGGGGGGCCACTGATATCCACCTAGATCAGTCCTCCCCCATTAGGAAGCAATGGTCCCTATTCCTTCAATTTCTTGTAGTAGATGGGGAAAATTTTGCTAAATTTGAATCTTAGTGAGCCATTTTCCTTGCTGAAGAAATTTTCCATCTTTGACAACCCAATAGAGTTGTATGTTATGTTGGCGGGTGTCATTCATGTTGGTTTCCATGAACTGATCCACTGTAGATTTCTGAAGGTAGTTAGGATTGAGTTATGTAGGGGCCAGTTTCTCAGCCACCTCCAACGTTTCCAACAGAGGTGGGAAATATGGTTGAAGAAACACCACATTAAATACTGGTTGGAAGCCAAGGAAAAGAGGAATACTTAATTCAAAATCATTTTCACCCACGACCTTTATGATGGTGTAAGGCCCATATATAAGTGGTATGAACTTCTTGTGGGGGCTTGTGAGGTGCTCTTTCTACAAATGAAACCATACCTCATCACCAACCTAAAAGTTGTGTGAAACTCGATGATGGTCATGTCGCTACTTGTACTTGGAATTGGTCTTTTGCAAGATATCATGAACATGTTGTTGAAGGTGTTGGATGTGTTAACACAATATGGATTATTTTTCTTCTTTGTTCTAAGCATGGCGAGACTATGTCAGTGAATATGGAATGGGAAGAGCTACATCAATGGGGGCCAATGGTTGTAACCCAAAGCACACATAAAAAGGGTTGTGGCCGATAGAGATGTGAAGGGGTCTATTATAGCTATGTTGAACATATGGAAGGATCTCATTTCCTGTATATGGATGAACATCTCTATTTGGATGTACCTGTGTAGGCCACTACGGTACTTCAAAACCAGGTGTCTCTCAATGTATTTGATACCCAAATTTGAGCACAAGGTATCGAATATGTTGGACTACTCTACCATTGTCTGGTCTCTCTCCTGATGTAGAGTTGTTCATCGAGTGTATTGTGTTGGACAACTGAGAGGGGGGGGTGAAACAGTTGTTACCGTGCTTAAACAATTATGCTTATTTTAAACTCTTTACAAAGCACTTAATGATAGTCACAATTATGCAGGGAAGTAAGCAATAGAACACTCAGCATCAGCCACACATATGAGATACACAGAGACAGATATTTCCTAAGGAAACCCATAAAGGGTAAAAACCTCTTCTTCTTTATATGATAAGTAATCTTTACATTCTTTACACTATCATACATATGAGCTCCAACTCATTATGAGCCTACAACCTCTGTTTTGCAAGTTTCAACTTGCTGAGAGCACCAACTCTCTGTTTTCTCTAGCACCTACTAGAAGGAAGCACCAACTCCCTGGTTTCTCTAGCACCAACTAGAAGGAATCACCTACTCCCCAAGTGTTCCAACACCAACTGGATGGAAGCAACAACTTCCAGTCACACAAGCACCAACCTGTATAACAGAGAACAACAGTTCTCCCTTGCACCACCCAACCACTCTGGTTTCTCTAGCTACAACCAGATGGAAGCTACAACACCCTATGTCCAAGCACCCACTTGAACCTCTAAGAACAACATTCCTCTCTAGCACCTCCCTACCACCCTGAAATATAAATCTTTTCTATTGAAACTTATTACAGTGATATAAATTTATTCAATGGCTTACCGGTCTCATCATTGTTCTGCTACACTACTCTGCTCTATCTACATCAGTGTCTTATGCACACTCCTCTTATGCTTTATGTCCTTCTGCCATTTATGATCTATGTGCCATGTCCATTTAATGCACCATTCCTCTTCTGTGCATTTCAGCTACTGCACTATGCTTCAATGCACCATTCCTCTTCTGTGTATTTCAGTTGTTGCACACTTTCCTTACTCTTTATGTTCTTCTCCATTTTATTCTCTGTGCGCCATCTCCCTTCTATGCACCATTCCTCTTTTGTGCATTTTAGCTGCTACACTCTACCTCCTTATACATGCCCGAATCACTCTCAAAAAAAACAACCATCTCTTCTTTGTTCTGCATTCTTATAGCCTCTGTGCACCTTGTGCATGCAATGTGCGCAATCCATCTGCATGCTCACACCATGCCAATGTTCTCCACATTGGGGTGTTCATTACCACTCCACTATGCCACATCTTCACTTACTTGAGCATCAACCATTTCTCTCTGTTCTGCATGTTCTGCTCATGTCGAGTGCTTTGCCTGATCATCATTCCAACTCTTCATCTTCTCTGGTGGTTCAACCCATGCATCCATCATCACTGGGTGTTATGCCAAGATTCATTGGCCTCTCTAGCAGTCAATACTCTTCGTCTTCTCTGGCACAATCGAGCTCATTCTCTCTATTGCATTTATAGGCTTCAATGCTCTTCCATCTGTCAATCCCCTCTAAGAATAGTATTTATTCACTGGAAGATGCCTCGAGCCTCTTCATCTTCTCTGGTGATCACACTGAAGCCTCTTTGATTCCTCTGGAAGAAACCATAAGTCGTTTCTAGCAGTTACACTCTGAAGTGAAACGGTAGCCCTCCGATCATACTCAAATTCACCTGCATCATTGGATTGACTTTGTAGGGTCTTGCGTTTAATTCTCCATTTCTCACTTTGGCATTTTGACATTCCTGAGGTGGATTTTTCTTTACAATTCATGTCGCGATCCCTGAAACTCCGAAATGGAGCTTGCCTCTTTGAGCTCTCCTCTACATCTCTTCGATGATGTGACCATTGGCGGTGACCAAGTGCTTATCCATAAAGCGCTTTCGCAATTTCGCATTGTGGCATTTCGGCACTTCGACATTTCTGTGGTGAAGATTTCTTTATGCTCCATGTCACGGTCCCCGAAACTCTAAAATGGATCTTGTCGCTTTGAGCTATCCTCTACAGCTCTTCGATGATGTGACCACCGGCAGTGACCAAGCGCTTATCCATAAATCTCTTTCACAATTTCACCTTTCATAATTTCAGCATCCTTGATGTGAGTGTTCTCTACGCCTCCAAGTCCCAGTATCTGAAACTCCGAAATGGAGTCGGATCAACGGTATTTTGATGTTTCCCATTTCATAGCTTCGGGAATCCTGTGATGAGGATTCTTCCATATCCCGGTATCTGAAGCTCTGAAATGGAGTCAGATCAATGGTCCACACTCTTGATGATTCGACGGTCCAGATCTCTTCGCATATCGCGATTTTGACGTTCTTGATGTGAGTGTTCTTGACACCTCCAACTCCCGGTCTGCGAAACTCTGAAATAGAGTCAGACCAACTTGTCATCTTTTTTCACTTCGTAACTTTGGGACTCCTGTGATGAAGAGTCTCGACTTTGGACTCCTTCACCTCCCGGTATCTGAAACTCTGAACTAGAGTCTTTTTTTATGTGCCTGTTTCAGGATTTCGGTGTTTTGCACTTCGCAACTTCGCGAGTTGAAAGGTTGAACCAATTCATTCCTTTGACTTTCCAGTCAACGAAATGTTAATCTGTGACCACGTGTCCTGCCCAAAGATGGACATTCCTCCTTCTTTCGGGATTTTGTAAGCCCGCTTCTTCTAGCATTTTAAAGAACGTGCAGGTTCTCCTAGATCCAATGATGGTCAGACCCTGCGCTCGGATCTAATGCCCCAGATTTGTCCTCCATATTTGCACTCCTCCTGTCTGGATTCAGATCTGATGGTCATTGGGAATTCTGAATGGGATCCAACGATCATTTTCGCTTCTCCACCCAAGGTTACGCATCCTCCTGACTTGAAAGAATTTCTAAGTGTCAAAGGCCTCGACCTTTGATCCGCTTGAGATCCTGAGTACGCTATCTCTCTTGAGCTTTGGCAATTAGTTAAACTCATTCCTGGTGCAGACCTACGCACTGCATTTGACTCTGTGCTAATTCCTCCTAAGCTTACTTTGTTCCTATTTTTCCATCGTTGCATACTCTGATATTGCCATCAATGACAAGAAGACTCTCCCTGTTAAACATGCCAATGATCCTCTGCATTATCTCTTTTAATCTTATTGAGATTTTTCTGCTGCGTCTTTCCAAAATACTTCTGGTTCTCGCCTGGCACATTCTTCCTATAATTAAGCCATCGTCGTTGTTGTACTTGCCATCAATGACAAGAATACACTGCCTATAAAACATTTGACAACAATCTCCCCCTTTGGAATTGATGGCAACAAAGGCACCCGAACTCTTTTCTCCCCCTTTGACATCAATGTCAAAGCGAACATGATCCCCTTGAGATGTTGTAGATATTAAACCAACACAAACTCCCCCTGACGAGATGGACTTTGTTATTTGAGGCCTGAAGAATATTTGTATCTAAACCAGAGTCTTCTCCTTCTTATTCTTGGACCTGCTCATCTTCAGCTTCCGCTATATCCTCTATAGAATACTCAATATTTCTCACCTCTCTTATTGGAACTCCTTCATCAACCTTTTCTTCTCATGAGTGGATGACTCCCCCTGTCACTGTTATCTCTTTGCTTCTGACTATTTTCCCCTTTTGTTTCTAAAAGGTTAGCTTTCCCTGACAAGGTCTTTCCTCTTGTTATCTCTACTAGATGTCATGTATATCATTTTGTAAAACAAAATGTTGTTGTTGAAGATCTTGTTGTCCTACTGACACACTGCATAATTGTAGGTCGAACTTTTCAAACAACCCTTGGATATTCCCATTGATTCTCATCGATCTCTATCACCACAATTTCATATTTCTTCCATGATGCATACAATCCAAGGATTTTATGACCATATTCAATCACAAGAAAAAACTGCTACACCCACTCTCATACCTTCTTTTCTTTTTCACAAATGAAGGCCCTGTATCAGGTTTCTTAGGAGCACTGATTTCTACCTTGTTGAGTCCAATACCGAATTTTTCATTTGGTGATCTATGGCTATCCAATATCTTGTCCAGGGTCATGGAACTATTCAAGAACTTGATTTGGGTATTTGACTTCTCAACCTTCAAAACTTCTATTTCCAACTTATGACATGATTCTTCTCCTACTTCTTCCATGGGATAAATGCTAACTGAACATTCTTTTATGTTATCTAAATCTTCTTCTTTACTTGCAGGGGAGGATTCAACATCAACAATATTGTTTGTCCTTATACTTTTATTCACCAATTGTCCTGATTTTACATTTACCTTACACTCTTTGGACGTGAACACCTCTTCAATGTCTCTGTCACACTTTTGACTTGTATTGAGTAAATTATGTTTCAGATCATCCCCAAGCAGAACGTACTGGGCATCTCCTTTGTCATTACTCAAACTCACCATATCTCTATCCTTGATTTTACCTGGTTCATCATTTTCAAGGATCACATTTCTTGTTTTGCTTTTACTTATGGACAAAATATTATCCTTGTCTCCAGTCATGTGCTTGCAACATCCACTGTCTATATTCCCAGAGGCCTTTTGTTTTTGAATTGAAAGTGCTAGACCACAGTTTTCACTATCTTTCCTTTTCCATGTGCTGGCCTTTCTAACTAAGAACTTTTTCCTTGGATCTGCTTTGTAATTCTTCAGATGGCAGTTTGCAGCTTTGTGGCCAAAGTTGTGACAGTTGTAGCATTCAATCTCATTGTTCAATAGGTCAAAGTTATTATTGCAGTGTTGTCTACTCATTGACTGCTTATTATTTCTTGACCTCCTTAGTTGCATGTTTCTAGACTTAATTTGGCAATTTTCAATCTGTGATGGTTTGTTACTTGGTTGTATCATCCTTTGTTGTGGAAGATATTTATTCCTTTGAAATCTTAATTTCTCATGTCTAAGTCTTAAGGATCAATTTGCAGCTTTGTGACCAAAATTAGAACAATAGAAACAATATCCATAGAAAAATTCTTTGTACCTGGAAAATGGTTGTCTTCTTTGAGCAAATCAATTTATTCCATGTTGATGATTTCCTTGAGCAGGGAATGCATTATTTCTTTGTTCTACAGATTCAATCCTGGCACCTTTTTGTTTACTCGTCCTGGGCGACTGATTGTCTTCCTTTGTTTCTGCAGGTTTGTTGTTGTCATTGGTTGTAGATTTGACAAACTTGATGGGTTCTTTGTTCCTTGGCTAACCACTACTTGATCCCTCTTCATAACCCAAACCGGTTTTCAGCTTTGGATTCCTTTGATGATTCAGAATGGTGGCTAATCCTTCTGAGGCTTTGATACTTAACTGATTCTGATGATACAAGGCTTGAAACTTCTCCATCTCTTTTCTATTTTTCACTACTTCTTTTTCCAGGGCTTCAGATATTTCCCTCTTTTCTGATAGTTGATGTTTTAGAATATCCTTAATTTTCTTTGCCTCTTCTAATTCCACTTTTAGCAGGGCAAAGTCTTCATCAAGTTATTTGTTGTCTTTATCGAACTGTATCAGCAATTGTTTTTGCTTTTTGTTCTTAATTATGAGTCTGTCAATCTCTTCCAGTGCACTGATCAGTTCTCCTTCCATATCAACCACAACTTCTTCATCATTCTCATCACTTCCTGTACTTTCATTATCATAATCCTCTTTGGCCATAAGCATGAAGTCATTTACCTTATCTTCACAGGAAGAGTCACTATCGATGTCTTTTGAGGAGTCATCATTGTTTACACATAAAAAAATTTTTTTATCAAATCTTCTGGATTTGCGCTTCTCTTCACCAAGTGCTTTCATTGCATTTACTAGTTCTTCAACTCTCAGAAAATACTTCCCAATGGTTTCATCTTCTTTCATCTGTAGCTTTTCAAATTGTACTCTGTAGGTTTGAATCTTGGCATCTTTTACCTTCTCATTACCTTCATAACTGCTAATGAGCTTGTCCTAAATTTCTTTGCTAGTTTGAAGATGCATCACCTTTACAAACTCGGATTTTGCAAGTCCATTCAAGATAGCATTCATTCCCTTAACATTAAAGATAAATTCTAACTTATCATCCTTGGAAGCTAGCACAACAGGCTTTATGTATCTAGTCTCGACTACATCCCAAACATCAACACCTAAGGCCATTAGGTATGTTCTCATTCTAACCTTCCAGAAGGAAAAATTCGTTCCATCAAACAAAGGAGGCCTAGTGACTGAAGTCTCTTCATAACTTGTCATGTTTAATCTTACAAATCTACCTTTAAATAAAAGTCATCCGCTTTGATACCAATTGTTGGACAACTGAGAGGGGGGGGTGAATCAGTTGTTATTGTTCTTAAACAATTATGCTTATTTTAAAATCTTTACAAAGCACTTCATGTCAGTCACAATAATGCAGGGAAGTAAGCAATAGAACATTCAACATCAATCACACATATGAGATACATAGAGACAGATATTTCCTGAGGAAACCCATAAAGGGTAAAAACCTCTTCTTCTTTATATGATAAGTAATATTTACATTCTTTACATTATTATACATATGAGCTCCAACTCATTGTGAGTCTACAACCTCTGTTTTGCAAGTTGCAACTTGCTGAGAGCACCAACTCTCTGTTTTCTCTAGCACCTACTAGAAGGAAGCACCAACTCCCTAGTTTCTCTAGCACCAACTAGAAGGAAGCACCAACTCCCTGGTTTCTCTAGCACCAACTAGAAGGAAGCACCTACTCCCCAAGTGTTCCAGCACCAACTGGATGGAAGCACCAACTTCCAGTCACACAGGCACCAACTTGTATAAAAGAGAACAACAGTTCTCCCTTGCACCACCCAGCCACCCTGGTTTCTCTGGCTGCAACCAGATGGAAGCTACAACTCCCTGTGTTCAAGCACCCACTTGAACCTTTGAGGACAACAGTCCTCCCTAGCACCTCCCTACCACCCTGAAACATAAATATTTTCTACTAAAACTTATTACAGTGATATAAATCTCTTCAATGGCTTACCAGTCTCATCACGGTTTTGCTACACTGCGCTGCTCTATCTACTTCAGTGTCTTCTACACACTCCTCTTACGCTTTATGTACTTCTACCATTTATGCTCTGTGTGCCATGTCTATTTAATGCACCATTCCTCTTCTGTGCATTTCAGCTGCTGCACTATGCTTCAATGCACCATTCCTCTTCTGTGTATTTCAGATGCTGCACACTTTCCTTACTCTTTATGTTCTTCTTCATTTTATGCTCTGTGCATCATCTCCCTTCTATGCACCATTCCTCTTTTGTGCATTTTAGTTGTTGCATTCTGCCTCCTTCTACATGCCTGAATCACTCTCAACAAAAACAACCATCTCTTTTTTTTCTGCGTTACTATAGCCTCTGTGCAGCTTGGGCATACAATGTGTGCAATCCATCTACATGCTCACACCACACCAATGTTCTCCACATCAGGGTGTTCATTATGACTCCACTATGCCACAACTTCACTTACTCGAGAATCAACCATTTCTCCTTGTTCTGCATGTTCTACTCATGTCGAGTGTTCTGCCTGATCATCATTGCAACTCTTCATCTTCTTTGGCGGTTCAACCCATGCGTCCATCATCACTAGGTGTTATTCCAAGATTCGTTGGCCTCTCTAGTAGTCGAGACTCTTCGTCTTCTCTGTCACAGTCGATCTCATTCTCTCTGTTGCAGTTACAAGCTTCAATGCTCTTCCATCTGTCAATCCCCTCTAAGAATAGTATTCATTCACTGAAAGATGCCTCGAGCCTCTTCATCTTCTCTGGCGATCACACTGAGGCCTCTTTGATTCCTCTGGAAGAAACCATCAGTAGTTTCTACAAGTTACACTCTGAAGTGAAACAATAGCCCTCCGATCATAGTTAAATTCACATTCGTTGTTGGATTGACTCCATAGGGTCTTTCATTTATTTCACCATTTCACACTTTGGCATTTTGGCATTCCTAAGGTGGAGTTTTCTTTACGATTATTTTTGCGATCCCTAAAACTCTGAAATGGAGCTTTTTGCTTCAATCTCTCCTCTACAGCTCTTTGAAAATGTGACCATCGGCAATGACCAAGTGCTTATCCATAAAGCGCTTTCACAGTTTCGCATTGCAACATTTCATCACTTCGACATTCCTGTGGTGAAGATTTCTTTATGCTCCTTGTCATGGTCCCCGAAACTCCGAAATGGCGCTTTCCGCTTCGAGCTCTCTTCTACATCTCTTCAACGATGTGAACAAAAATTATGACCAAGAGCTTATCCATAAAGCGCTTTCGTGATTTCACCTTTCGACATTTTGGCATCCTTGATGTGAGTGTTCTTGACACCTCCAAGTCCTGGTATCTGAAACTCCGAAATGGAGTCAGATCAACTGTATTTTGGCGTTTCACATTTCACCGCTTTAGGACTCCTGTGATGAGGAGTCTCGACACTTGACCTCTCCATCTCCTGGTATCCAAAGCTCTGAAATGGAGTCGGATCAATGGTCCACACTCTTGATGATTCAACGATCCATATCTCTTCGCATATCGTGATTTCGGCATTCTTGATGTGAGTGTTCTTGACACCTCCAACTCCCTATCTGTGAAACTCCAAAATTGAATCAGACCAACTTTTCGGCTTTTCGCACTTCGCAACTTTGGGACTCCTATGATGAAGAGTCTCGACTCTAGACTCCTACACCTCCTAGTATCCAAAACTCTGAACAAGAATCTTTGTTGATGTTCCTATTTCAGGATTTTGGCATTTCGCATTTTGCAACTTCTCGAGTTGAAAGGTTGGAGCATTTCATTCCTTTGACTTTCCAGTCAATGAAATGTTAATCTGTGACCACGTGTCCTGCCCGAAGATGGACAGTCCTCCTTCTTTTGAGATTTTGTAAGCCCTCTTCTCCTATCATTTTAAAGAACATACAGGTTCTCCTGGATCCAACAATGGTCAGACCCTACGCTCGGATCTAATGCCCAAGATTTGTCCTCCATATTTTTTCTCCTCCTGTCTGGATTCAGATTGGACGGTCATCAAGAATTATGAATGGGATCCAGCGATCACTGTCTCTTCTCTGCCTGATCTTACGCATCGTCCTGACTTGGAAGAATTTCTAAGTGTCAAAGGCCTCGACCTTTGATCTGCCTGAGATCGTGAGTACGCTATCTCTCTTGAGATTTGGAATGAGTTAACCTCATCCCTTGTGCACATATACACACTGTGTTCGACTCTGCACTAATTCCTCCTGAGATTACTTTGTTCCCGTTTTTCCATTGATGCATACTCTGATCTTGCCATCAATGACAAGCACACTCTACCTGTTAAACATGCCAACAATCCTCTGCACTATCTCTTCTGATCTTATCGAGCTTGCTCCGTTGCATCTTCCCAAAATACTTATGGTGCCCGCTTGGCACATTCTTCCTGTACTTAATCCATCGTCATTGTTGTACTTTCCATCAATGACAAGAATATGTTGCCTGTAAAACATTTTCCAACAATATGGCTTGAAGGTGTTGGATGTGATAAAACAATATGGCTTATTTTTCTGCTTTGTTCTAAGCATGGGGGGACTATGTCAGTGAATATGGAATGGGAAGAGTTGCATCAATGGGGACCAATGGTTGTAACCCAAAGCACACCTAAAAAGGATTGTGGCCAATAGATATGTGGAGGGGTATTTTATAGCCATGTTGAACATATGAAAGGATATCATTTCTTGTATATGGATGAACATCTCTATTTGGATGTACCTGTGTAGGCCACAATGGTACTTCAAAACCAAGTGTCTCTCAATGTATTTGATACCCAAATTTGAGCAAAAGGTATGGAATATGTTGGACTACTCTACCATCGTTTGGTCTCTCTCCTAATGTAGAGTTGTTCATCACGTGTATAGGTCATCATAGTTTCCAATGGGGTAGAATTTCTCATCAAGGGCATTAATAAAGGTTTTCTAGTGGGTCATCTCCTGAATGTTATAGAATCATATTTGTTATATGTCTCTCTCAATAATATTCCCACCAATATTTGAAATGGGGAAGGGCTTTAAGGAGCATGAAGGTGATGTTTTCGATGTCAATTTTTTTTTTAATGGAGTAATAACCCTTTAAACATTTCTCCAAATCATTTGCATCTATATAGCCTTGAAATAAAGGGATATCAAAGTTAACTTGTACCTTGATCAAAGAATTTGGTAGTGGTCAAAGAATTTGGGTGAAGTTGTCCATCATCTTGTTCCTTTGTCATGTGAGGGATTCCTTGAGAGTAATATTGATAGGATTACTACTTCATAATCTCTATTTTCTTCCGCCATGGTAGGATGCTTGGGCTGGTGAAAGCAGTCTTCCCCATGTGAAACTAGTTGAAGACCCAACTCTCTATAGCCTGACCTCGTCGGGGACATGCATCGAGAAATAACAAGGAGAATATTTCTTTGATACCACTAATATTTATTGTATAGGGAAAAAATGAAACACATGCAAAAATATAGCAGAGAGCACAACAATATAGTGAAAATAGTAATGAATAAAATAACATTAACATTATAGAACACAATCTCACCAGAAAGGTGGCATCTTATCTCTGAAGCTTCAGAGAGATATTTTGGCTATGCTCATTCACAAAATATAATACAAGAGGTTGAAATAATGATCTTCTAACATAAATCAAGAATCCCAAAGGTCTAAAACCCTAACCCTAAGAGGCAAAGTGCCAAAAGGTGTTTTTGGGCCCTAAGGTGGTTACTTGTTACATCAACTTCCTGGGGGTGTAACTTTCACATACAATATTTGTTTGGGGTGAATAGTAGCTTTTTGGAAAGCTCTAAATAATGACTAAAATGTTGTGGCATGGCCTAGGTTTGTTAAACCCATCTTTGACAAACTCAAGCCCTTGAATTTTGTCAATTCTCATACTTATGTTATGCCGAATTTTGTGCTTATATATGAAAAATAGGCAACCATTTTACTGTTAGATATGGATAATTTCAGCATTATATGTGCAAACATATACAATTTATAATGTATTTATTATTATAAGGAATAAGTTGATAAGTGGATAAACCCAACCACTTTATTCCCTAAATTTGGTAGGAATTTTGCAGTAAGTTATAGTTTTATATGATTGATAGGAACTTTGGCTATGAGACTTTTCCCTTAAAGATTTTGGCCCATGTTAAGACAACCCAGATATGACCAAAATTTTGAAAAAATGATTAAATTAGAATAAAAAAAATCCTTACCAACGCCGAAAAAATAAAAATTATTTGAATGTATCCACTTATTAACTCACTCCATTGTCATAATATACATTGCTTAGATGTTATTATCTATATACAATGTATAAGGTTAATGTTAGTTGAGACAATAACCACCTTGCATTGCATATGAATGATTGTATCAAGAATATTGTGTATGTGCGTGTGTGTGCACGTGTGCATGTCCACACACACACACACATGTGTGTGTGTGTGTGTGAGTCTTTATTTGTATATATGTGTGTATTATATTTCTACTTTGTAATTCTATATTTATATCAACTATCAATTTATAGACTAATATTTTTTCATAAAAATGTCACAAATAAAGTAGATGCATGATTAGCAGATGGATGTATGGATTTCACAAGTTTATATGTTAAATTTATACTAAAAATTTTTATATTACTGTTACTTCCTCATCTAGGATGGAGTAGATGCATCATTAAGGAATGTATGTATGTCATTCAAGGAGAGGAATCTCACCATTGTCGAATATGATTTTGTGATTCATAGATTCAATTTGTGATGGAGATTAGAATGGTTGTTTAATTTGTGTATATATGAATATGTCAAGAGAGGATAGAAGTTGGTTTCATGCCATTTAGAGAGGATGGGAAAGGTGTCACTGCATTGAGATTGAAACCCTTTATTGGGTTTTGATTGTATTGAACTAATTATTTAACTAAGGTTCTTAGTGAGTTAGTGATGTCTTTAAGTGTAGTAGTGAGACATTTTGACAAACAAACTTTGAAGGCTATGAGATCCTAGTGGCCTAAAATACACTTACCATAATATTACTAGCAAATGATGCATTATGTGAAGGAGTGTATGCCAATGTCTTATGATATCATCAAATAGACTTCAAAGACCCGGTGTAAAGGCTTTGCTTCTTCTAATAATTTATTAATATTGTTGACAAAGTTTTTGCTGTACACATATTTTATAAATCATTTCTATATCACAATTAATATATATGTTAAGTAGTGATTCATAACAATTAATTATTTTATTAAATAATATTTATTAATTAAAAATAATTAAAAAAGCAATAAAATACTTATCACTCATGAAAATTTTCATAAATCCATTTATGATTCGATTCTCTTCTCCTCTACCACATATATATATATATAATCATGTTGGCTTTGAATTCACAACCACAAAGTTATTCAATGTTATGCAAAGGAATTGTTTTATAGAACAGAATACAATGAAATGAATGAATTTTTTCATTTAGTGGTGAGAAGTCCACATTGTCGTTGTGGAGAACTATGCCTAATTCATAGAAATTACATTGCTTGTATTTTTAAATTTCTTAATTTTTTTTTTTTTTTTTTGGTATTTTTAAGTTTTTTTATTCGTATAATTTTTTGAAAAATATGATAGAAACATTTTTTATTCTTACAAATAAATACATTTGATTTTAGATTAATAATATAATATATATGAAGATCCTAGACAATTAAAAAAATCCTTATGGTTTAACAAATACAAAGAGTTGGGAGTAAGTTGCCCTACATAGTATAGTAATTATGGGTCATTTCGTGATCCAGATTATGAATTTCAACATTGAGATCTTGAGTCAGACCTTTCAAAAGTAGAGCTGGTTTATGGTTTAATAAATACATATGGAGATTTAAAAAAATTTAAATAAAAATTAAAACGAAAATATTATTGGTATCATGTAATAATCCATGATGGATGATGCTTCTATGCAAAAAGAATCACCAAGCAAGTAACCATAACTGGACAACCTTAATACTAAGAATTATTTTACAAGTAAAGTAAGGCATAACCAAAAGAATTACCAATAACTAACCTGCAGAGAAAGGAATAATCGATTTTTTTTTATGGAGGGTTGAATTCTATGGATCTTCACCATCTTCACAAGTTAAAGGAAATCCACCTCGAACACCAATCACCTTCATCAATGATTGAAAATATTGAAATAAGTACACTCTAATGCCTTTGTGATTGAAGATCAATAATAATTATATACACCATCATTTTGATTTACTCCACCTCTCGAGACAAATTACTTTGAAATTGCAACAATAAGGAAAAGAAATATCCATTTGATAGTGGTTGCATATTGTGATAATTCAAGTTACTCTGAGACTTTGTGAAACTTGGTAGTCACCTAACAATATAACATATAAAAAAATATTGTTCTATCTAACTTCTCTTGAATTATATTACATTTACTATTATTGGTGAAAAGAAACATGTAACAAAAATATCATAGTGTTCAAATTAAAGTATTTGTGAATTGTATTTGAAGCATAATGACAAGGAATATAAAAAACAACATATATTTCACAAAGCATTGTGAGACTTTCATAGGAAAAGTGGAATAAGAAATTTTAAATTCTTAGGAAAATTGATCAGACTTATACTAAATGAAATTGACCTTGATCCTTCATTTGAAAATGTCTTATAATTGAAAACAACGATAAAGACAAACTAGTAAAAAAAAAAACAGTAAAGACAAACTAGT
>JZKD02S0946677.1:38311-68284 GCA_000966675.3 Picea glauca | reverse complement strand
AAAAAAAAAAAAAAAAAACTTAAAACACTCGTTAAAAAGATATTTAAGAACATACTATATAATAAAAAACTCAATGCAAAACACTAACATCTTTAAAGAGAAAACTCAATGCAAAACACTAACCTCTTTAAAGGGAAATGAAATGAACATTCATACCGAATAGTGTGACAAGACTTAGTAACCTCCTTAAAGGGAAAGAGAATGGGCATTCCATACCAAATAGTGTGACAAAGACCTACTAATATGATTAGTGATGGATTTTGTTCAGATGTATAATGAATGCTAAACACTATAATTTTTTATATAAAACAAAGTAGAGGTGTGAGGTACCAAGGTATTTGACATAAGGAAGATATGAGAATCTTTAACCATCACTACAATTGCCCCTCAACGATAAAAATGAATAAGATTGATTGTTACATTTCCTTGGGATGGAGGCTTAAGGAAATAATCCCCATGTTCTAAGTCCCTCGGTTTATCTTTAGTAATGGCCATTGAATTAATGAATTAATGGTTATCCATTTTGTATTTTTAAATGTCAGACCCATATAAATTTGTATTGATATTTTTCAATAAGCATTATTAATTCTCTCTCACTTACTACATGCTAGTGCAAATAATGCTAGGGGAAACCATGTTTCCCTTTGTCCTAATTTTTTTTGGAGATGCATTTGCTTAATCCAAGTATTCATATCAACTATACTATTCACATCCCAAGTGGAATATTTCCATAATTTGAAGGAGTGACTAAGATCAAATGTTGTTGACTATTTTCCATCAAACTTATCTACAATGTTAATGTATACCAGAGGGTTAAGCTAACTTGCTCATGGTTTTTTTGAAAATAACTTTCTATAAACATGTATTGAAATTATAATGAACAAACTTTGAAATAACCCTTTGCTATACAAACCTGTAGATAAAACATTTTGTTACATGTATTAAAACCATGGTGAAGAAACTTTGAGAGAGCCCTTTTTATGCCCAATGAAGTTGGAGTAGAAATAAATTTTGGGATTACAAATTAATGCATTTAATATAAATTTATTATTTTGTTAATAAGAGCATTTGTCATATCTCATTGTTAGTTTGGTGATATTGTGTTAGTCAAGACTAGATCTAACAAAGGTTTATTTCAGGTGGGTGAAATTTTTCCAAATAGGTTTGCTTAAGAGTGATATCTACTCCCTCTTCTTTCTTTTGGATGGAAAATCCAATGACGTGAAAATTCTTTTATTATCTTCCATGAACCCTCATTGAAAGATACATAGATCAAGTTAGGGTACATAATTAGGGTACATGGTTGTTCAGTGACATCAATTGATCATTCTATGTCTCAAGAATATAAGTTTCTCTTATTTACAAAATTATTAAAGATGTGATAATTACTCATACTTACATATCCACTTTGAGATAAATTTCATGATTTATATGATTAATGGATGAGATTTACTTCATCATCACCCATACTTTGAGTGGGGGTGACGATTTTTTTATGGTTCACTTGAATTTATATGGTTCATTAATTAGGCAATATTATACATTGTGAGTTCATATTGAGAGGTTTAAAATTCTAAAAAATAAAAGCAATATATTACCTAGTATATAGGGGTTAATAGGTGTTTTTAAAACATTTACAACATATAGATATTGAGGAGTTTAAAATTAGGTATGGGGAGGTTATGAATAGGCAATGGGGGGTGGGTTTCAATAGGTGGCTTCAAACTAAACTAGTATGCACCATTCAAGATACACAATGATGTATTTGTTCTCCTTGAATTCTTTTATTCTTCTTCTTATGATTCCTTTTTCAAGGATCGTAACTCTTTTTGTGACACGAGAAGGTATTATATATGCAATAATTTATATAGTTTCTCAGACATAACAAGGCTCAACATCCCCCTATCTCCCTCATATCGACTTGTTGTTTGTATTTTCCCATAAATATGGGAGCTGCCAAAATTGAGCATTTGACTAAAAAAATCAATAGAAATTGAAGATTTCACCAAAACTAGAAAAGGGTACCTAGTGGAAGGTATTTGTAATGAATCACCATTGGTTAGAAGAAAATAAAGCATTATACAAACTTGTGTCTATAGCTTCCAAAAATGATTTTTCCCCACCAAGTAATATGATGTAGGAATTACTACACTAAGGGTGTCTCAAAATCCAACCTCTTTGCCATGAGTATCTTTGTTCAATTTCTCCACTAAGAAAGAGAAGATGATGCATGGTTTGGATAACTTGGAGCCTTTTGACCTAGATGCTAAAAAGAAATTAGTATTATTACAATAGTTATTAATTTCCAATTAGTTAACTGGTTAAATTAAAACAAGGAAGAAAATGGTAGTTGATTAGTTTTCATAATCCTCATCCATGTCTTATAAGAGTCATGCCATGTCATTATACTAGCAATAAAAATAAAACGAATACTAAAAATATCACAAAAAAAATAAATACCTAGTGAGAATAAGGGGTTCTTAAATTGGAAAAATGTATGAGGAAATTGGTTAAAAAAATTGGGATGTATTCTTAATACCTAGTAAAATTAGGGGTGTACTTTAATATTTCATGAATACACATACCATTTCATAAGTTTGTTTAGTAAACCTCCCATGTTGAATTATAAAACAAAAGTTCATTACTAATTTAAATTAATAAGCATACATTTATTTTCATAAGAAAAAAAACCGTTATATTCATAAAGGAACATATATTTTACAGTCTTTTATGTCCAGCTTTGGAAGGATTCCTTCCAGGACTGTACTTCCCATACATCTTCTACTTCATAATAGGCCTTTAAAGGTTTTTTTCAAAAACCTTCCACAAACTATTCCATCTATCCAAAAACATTTATAGCCTTACAAAAAAGAAAAAAGACTTCTTAGAGGCTAAATTCCATTGCCTCAGTTTTTGTTCCTTCAAAGAACTCGTAAAAGTCGAAGGCTCCTTTTTGAAGTTGCAGTGCTTCCTTTGAGATTTCATCTGCCTTTGCGTTTATCTCCCTCAAAATATTTTGAAAGGAAATCCATTCGAAATATCTGAAAGTAAGCTTGATGCCCCTTAACAGTGAGGCCAACATGGGATTCTGGATGTTGTTGAGACCCCTTTCCCAATCGATCACCAACTTGGAATCATCAAAAACTTGTAGCTTTGGAAGATTTTTTTCTTTGGAAGTTTTCAGGAGGGTCCAAAGTGCCATCAGTTCGGATCTATTGTGTGTTCTACCTCCTAGTGCGTATCTGATGTGAATATAGTGGTTGTGACTAATAAACAAAACCACCCCTACTTCGCAAGATGGAGGATGTCCTTGGCTAGCGGCATCGAAAAATCCCCATGGGACAGTATAATCGATGGGAGGAGGGATTACAATTTGAGATTTACTTTCCCTAAGCTCTATCTTGAAATCTTTTTCATGACTAATCGAAATTTCCATAGAGACTTCTGGGGGAAGATACTTATCTTTAAAAACATTGTTGTTTCTTTCCCACCAAATGTTTGAGATCATGATGCCTAGAAAATCTGCATATAAGGATGTTGTTATGTCTTGAATCCAATCTTCTATAGATTCCTAGTTCCAATTGGCCCTGGTTTTTAGCTGATCTTTTATTATCTGCACAACCTTTCCTACATAGGGACATGAGATGAAAAGGTGAGTAATGGTTTCTTGATTTTCCTTGCACAGAGGACATCTATTGGGTCCACACCATCCTCTCCTAAGGCAATTATCCCTTGTCAACAATTTATTGTTTAGTGCTAGCCATAACGTCAATTTACATCTAGGAGGAGATTTTATTTTCCACAAGGGATTCCATCACCATTTTGAGTGTGTCACATAGTTTTCTTCTAGCCAGGATTTATAGCCCAACTTGACCGAATATGAGTCGTTATGTGGGTTTTTTGACAGGAAAAGGGAGTCCTCAAAAGCTCTATCCAGGGAAATGAAGTTTTCACATAAAAGGGAGATAAAGGAGTCCCATTCGTCCTGTATTTATAAGGATATATTCAAGGAGTCTGCATTCTTCCATCCCATTCTCCCTTGAATCTGGGGAAAACCAATGTTTAGGTCGCTCAGGAAGAGAAGGTTTTTGTCTTTGAGGAACATAAGTAAGGGAGGGGAGAGTTTGTAGTTATTTCTTGCTCCCAACCCCATGTATTCTCCCAGTATCACATTTTCCCTATTTCTAAAGCCCCATACCATCCAAATACCTACAAGGGGAAAGGATTGCAATTAATAAGAATATGTATACCTCTCTACTTAGCAAAATTTTACATTTTTAATACAATATTAATGTGAATAAATGAGACTTTATTTATTAATTCTATAAGTTGAGTAGGGAATTTCATATTTTTAATATGATAATTAATATGAATGAATGAAATTAGCTTCATCGTAGTCCATAGATGCCAGGTAAAAATGAAATTAATTGATTTTGTGCATAGAATTATTTGGACTTTTGTGAATTTTAATGCACAACATAATAATCAATGGTGGTGGATCCTTCAAAACATACCAAGAGTACAATATACATGCAAGCATATTTTTACTAAGATTATTTTGTATGGAAGCATATCCCAAGAGTGTTTAATTGCTTTTGATTATTTTAATAACGAATGTAATTAACATGCAAATAGATCATGTTTAGGATTATTTTTAATGGAGGTAATTTTTAAAACATTTTTGGTTGATTTAAAGAGGAGTGTATGATCCTTGCTTCTTGATGGACGATTTAGAGATGGAAAAAACAGTGCATGAGCTAATTTAACAACCGATATCTTCTTGACACTTTGGCCAATAGAAATACTTACGAAGTACCACTATTGTTTTCTCCACAATGAAGTGCTCTGCAACCTAACTATAATGTGTTATATTCTTTGCATGGTTAGAACTTGTGTTTACGTTGCGCCGAGCGCACAAGGGGGTAAGAGGGGGGCGGAGTGCCCTCTTTCTAGGGGGGTCAAAGGGGGGAGAGAGCCCCCCTTGTGAAAGGGTTCAAGGGAAGCACCCTCAAAAAAAATATTTTTGGTGGCTTTTGCGTCCATTTTTGGGCAGTTTTTCGGTACATGGTTTTTGCTGATGGTTTTTCTGTTTTCGGTTAAGGAATTAGATTGTTGACTAATCCGAGTTATTGTATTAGGGTTTTGGATGCTACAATATTCTATATGTATATGGTATTGTAAATAATGTATGAGATGATGAATATAGAAGATGCTGGCTTTCCCGATTTGGGTTTCTAGGGGAAAAATCTTTGTGTAATGTGTGTATTTTCCATTGTATCTTTTATGTTCTTTTACTGAAATTTTTTTTGTAGTAAATAATTGTACAAGGTTAAAATGTGCATAATGTGCCTCCTAAATTAGCTTTTCACACTCGCTTGAAGGAACACAAATATGACCCAGATAGTACAAGAGTGCATCCGAGAGGTGGAAGTTCAAGATTTGTTTATTTGCACTTAGTGTCTGATAAGTAGCAACAAAGTTAGAGTAGATGTTGTATAATTGTGGCCACTTGGAGTTCTTGTGCCCACAGGATTTAAGAAATGAGGTTATTTCCACAATCGGGGGTCAACTAAGGAAGTCTGCAACATGTCGGTTGACATTTCCATTCTTGTACTTAATGTTCAAGTGGAATTATTGTAGGTATGTGAACCACTTCTAATGGAAGTCATTTTGTAACTTTCCTTGTGTTTAAATGAATTGCAGAGGTTATTGATTACTATGGATGATCATTTCCTTTCCTAGAATATAATGCTTCCATTTTCGACATGCTTGCACAATGGTGTACATTTTCATGTCATAGGTGGGATATCTATGAACAACGTCAAATAAAATTTCACTATGATAGGTCGTTGAATGCCCTTGTTGAGTGAGGAATGCATCGATACCATAGTCGACGACATCTATGTCAATCTCAAATGGCTATTGTAGGTCTAGCAATGTGAGGACTGGTGCAAAGAAGAGGTTGTGTTTCAGATCCTAGAATGCTTTCTACTATGATTCATACCAAGTAAACTTGGATTTATCTCTACATGAGCTCTACCCTTTCTCACTTTACTTAAGGGATGAGTGATATGAGAGAACCTCAACATGAACCTATGGTAGAAGTTGGCGAGGCCCAAAAAGCTGCATAGTTTTGTCAAAGTCATCAGGGCTGACCAGTCATGAATAACTTGGACCTTAGTTGGGTCCACATGCACCCCATGTTCATCCACAATGTATCCTAAGTATTGTATTATCTATACGTTGAAGGAACATTTCTTTAGATTGGAATATAACTTGTGTTTCCACAGGGTGCAAAGGACCTACTGAATGTGTTGCAAATGTTCTTCCTAGGTTCGAATGAAGATGAGGATGTCATCCAAATATATGACCACAAAATATTTTGTTAACGACCACAAGATATCATCTATCATCCTCATGAATGTCATTGGATAATTAGTCAAGCCAAAAGGCATGAGAAACCACTCAAAAAGGCCTACTTTAGATTTGAAGGTTATCTTCCATACATCAGTTTGTTATATCGAAACCTAGTGGTATCCTAACTTCATATCAATCTTACTAAAGAACTTGGCACCCTTAAGTTGATCAATAAGATCATCAATACAGGGGATCGATTATCAATTATTGACAATGATTTTTTTCAGATATATATAATCAATACAGAGTCACCGTGTGCCATCCTTCTTCTGCAACAACACAATTTCGCTCCCACAAGGTGAGGATCTCAATTAAATGTCTCCCTTTTGGATGAGATCGTGATTTTGACGATTTATTTCCTCATTATCCAAAAGGGAGTGTGTATATATTGGATCATTGGGTAAGGGAGCACCAAGTATCAAGTAAACAGGATGTTTGACTTAACAATGCAGAGGCACCCCTAGATTTGATGCAAAGATGTCTCTATATTCATGTACAACCTTGTCCACCTACTTTTGTTGTGTAGAGAGACCATGTGCAAAAGTTGTGGTGACCTTTCATTCACCTTCTGATTGAAACATGAAGAGGAAAAAAAATTAAGTTTGAGAGATTACCTTTCGGCACTACTTTTTCAAGATCATTGAAAATGTAGTCTTCAAAACTACCTCTAATACCCTATAGGGTTGACCTCCCAAAGTAACAATTACACTGTGGGGCCAAGACTCATAAACATCATGATGTTTCCTTAGATAGGTTTTTTCTAAAATAACATCATAAACTTCGAGTGGATCAAAACCACACGACACCTCATCTTTGAAGGGCTTGATTCCATAAGACAAGTGAGATTGCTATTTGGCACAAAGGTATTGTCCCTAGCTCAACTAACTAATGGTGTATGGTTGGGGCTGTGGAAATTGTTGACAACTTCAATATCTTGATGACCTCGACGGAGATCAGGTTCGTCTAGATCCCGCTATCAACAATGAAATGTAGAGGGGTCCCCTTCACCCACATCTATGAATGGAAGAGGCGTGCCCCCCTCGTCAGGCTCCTATGACTCTTCTAGTTGGATCTTTGCAGTTGCAATGGTAGCACTAGGTTCTATATCGATGATATGTTTTTCCTTATCCTATTCTAAATCAAAGTTTGAGTAAGGGTCTTAATATTATTTTTTAAGCTCGACCAACAATGATTGTTTTGAGCGACATTCATCAGTGTTGTGTCAGGGGATTTTGTGGAACTCACACCACTTTTCACTATCGTTCGACTTTCCATTACCCTTCTTCGCCCAAGGCTTGGACTAGTTATCTTAAGTTTGGATCTCCATGTCCCTTGTTCTATGAGTTAGGGCCACATTTACCATGCTTATATTGTGGCATATTTGTAGACCCAAATTCCCACTTATTCCTCTACTTGAATTTGTGCTCGATTTTGACAACATATTGATAAGCGGCTCCAAGTGAGGATATGTCCAAGAGATATATCTCTATTTGGATGTACTTGTGTGGGTCACTATAGTATGGAATATGTTGGTGTATTATGGCATTGTCTAGTCTCTCTCATGATGCAAAGTCGTCCATCTCGTGTACTAGTCATCATAGTTTCCAATGGAATAGAATTCCTCCTTGAGTGCATCAATAAAGGATGCCCAGTGGGTCATGTCCTAAATTTTATAGACTTATCTACATTATGTCTCCCCCAGTAAACTTCCCACCAATCTTTGACATGGGAAAGGGATTTAAGGAGCGTGAAGGTGATCCTTTCAATATCTGAATTTTTTTGAACAAAGTAATAACCCTCAAATAGATTTAACCATTTCTCCAAAGCATCCACATCTATGTGGCCTTCAAATAAAGGGATATCAAAATTAACTTGTACCTTGAAGGGTGTCACACCTCCAAAATGGTTGCTTGTTGAAGGTGCCTCACCCACTATCAATAGTGGTCGAAGGATTTGGGCGAAGTTGTCCATCATCTCATTCCACTGTCGCATTAGGGATTCCTTGAGAAACATCTTAATAGGATCTCCCGCTCTATCATATCTCTTTTATTTTTCCATGAGAGGTTGCTTGGGTCGCCGAGAGTGGTCGTCCCCAAGTGAAACTAGCTCGCGACCCAACTCTTTATACCTTGACCTTGTCGGTGACATGCACTAAGAAATAACAAGGAGAATATTGCTCTGATACCACTCATCTGGATTGTATAGGGAACACAATGAAACATACATAAAAAAATAGCAAAGAGCACAGTGATATAGTGAAAACTCAACTTCCAATAATGAATAAAATAACATAATAGTATAGAACACAAACTGGCTAAAATGGTGGTAGCTTATCTTTGAAGAGAGAGATGTCAACTATGCACATTCACAAAAGATAATATAAGAGGCCAAAGGAATGAACTTTTAACATAAAGTAAGAAACCTAAAGGTCCAAAAACCTAACCCTAGGAGGGGAAACACCAAAAGGTGTTTTTGGACCCCAAGGTGGTCAGTTGCTACAACAATTTCTCGGGGGAACAAATTCTGCACACAATAATTGTTTTGGGTGCATAGTATCTCATTGGAAAGCTCTAACTAAGGACTACAATGTTGTGGCATGTCCCAAGTTTGTCAAACCCATCTTTGACAAACTCAAAGTTTAGTACCCATAAAATCATAAACTTTATGGGTCTAAAGTTTAGGACCCATAAAATCATAACAAAACCACCAAGATGGAGAACCATGTTGAATCAGTAGAAGAGGTGGGGAGCCACCGATAGCTACATGGATCACAGGGTTTCATGGCTTGATTTGACTTTGTATCATTGGGTCTTAGATACTTCTTCCAACAATTTAAGTACATGTGGCATGCCCTATCTTTTTTGTCATTTTTAGTAAGAAGGGTTGTTATTGTTCCAACCTAGAATAGTGTTGGTTGCAAGCATTTTAGCATTGTTGAATGGTGCAAAGGAGTTCTACTTTGGTTAGGTTATCTAGTTTGCTTTTCTTCTCTTTTCCAACCAATTTGAATCAGTGGAAGAGGTGGGGGGCCACCGATAGCTACATACATCACAAACTTTCATGGCTTGATTTGACTTTGTATCATTGGGTCTTAGATACTTCTTCCAACAATTTAAGTACATGTGGCATGCCCTATTTTTTTTTGTCACTTTTAGTAAGGGTTGTTATTGTTCCAACCTAAAATAGTGTTGACCTTGCAAGCATTTTAGCATTCTTGAATGGTGCAAAGGAGTTCTACTTTGGTTAGGTTATCTAGTTTGCTTTGCTTCTCTTTTCCAACCAATTTGTCTCGTCTCTCTTTAATTCAAGTTATTTTTGAAGGATGAATCAAAGTCAATTTCATTTTCAATATGGGTTAATTTTCAATATAGATTATAGATCAATTATCCTAAAAGTCTATTATTTCTTATTCCACCTTTTGTAAAATGATCACCAAAAACAATGGACACTTTTTTTATAATCCTAACCGTGATACTTCAAGTCAAGTCCCTATAATGTCCCTCTAAACTTTGGTTAGAACACTATGACATATTTCAATCATGACAAAACATTATGATAATGTAATATGATTTAAGACAAGTTCAAGAGACTTGGTCGTTTGTAGCTGTCATAGTATTGCATTTGGTGGATAGTTTTTCTAGATACCTGTACGCCTTTAAAACTTAGGGATCATCTACATTACACGGTTTTATCTCATTATTTCCTGTTAATAAACAATCAACTGTATTTATTTGAAAACGAAAATGACATCATATATCTAACGGATAGATTACCGAAACCACTGTTTCGAAAAATGGCATCATAGATTACGAAAACTACTGTTTTGAAAAATGGCATCATAGATTACGAAAACTACTGTTTTGAAAAATGGCATCATATCTTTAACGGATATATTACCAAAACCACTGTTTCCAAAAATGGCATCATAAATTACGAAAACCACTATTTTGAAAAACGGAATCATATCTTTTGACGGACAGAGAAAAACTTCCTTTATCTTTTCTTAAGCAGAGAAAAATTCAACAATCATATCCATAAGAAAATGTGGCTGCTGGGATTCGAGCCCAGGTCTCCACGGCCACAACGTGGAATTCTTACCACTAAACTACAGCCACTAGATATGAATCAAGTGTTTTACTAAATTTTAAAATAATATACCAAAGCACGTCTAGAGAAGTTGGTAGGGCGTAAGCCCTTAACCGATAGATATTTCATTGATTAATTAATTGTTGAGCACCACCCTCCTTTCACAAAGATATAAAGAAGACTTTGGAAACGAATCAAAACCGTGAAAACCAAATAATTCGGGGTTGGTAAACATGATGAGCATGAAAGTGTAGTTAAGGTTGAAATAGCAAGTTAAAGAGGGATTTGGACAAGGACTTTTTAAGGAAATATTTAATAAGCAAGAGTTTATTTTCAGAAAGTTCTTCAACAAATATACATATTTTGATGGAGTGTTTTTATGTAATAAAAATGCTAAAATAAAGTTGATTTATATTTTAAATTTTTGTATTTTTATTTTAATTTAAGTTGATAGGTAAAAACTACAAAATTATATATAGAAAAAGTATGTTACATATGTAGACATTCATGAGATTAAGATTATGTAGAGAACTTAGTTTATTCCCCATACATTATCAACAAAGTGTGTGGGGAGGATATATTTTCATGGTTACATTAAATAGAAAACAACCAAACCTTGACCAACTAGAAATCCTAGTTACCATACTATGCAAGGAAACTAAGAGCAGGGTGAGAAGGAAACCATACACCAAGCTAAGTTGTAGTCTGAGCCACTACGAGTCATGCAACCTCCTCCCATGCCAACATCAAGTCTAGTCCAAAAATAATGTCTAAAGAACATACAAGGGAGCTACACAAACTCTAAAAGTCTTGGGTTGTTCACCATGGATTTAACAACTATACATAGACAAACACTTTGACATGCCACCACCACGATTAGATACCCATGCTATCACATGCCTACATGAACCCCTACCATCCACAATGAGCACCCATCATGCAAAGCATGACAACAACACCTCCATATATCCATCTCGGAGCATAAAAGATAGCTAAGGGAACCACCCCATGCATCCATAGAGCCAAAATAACACATCAGAGGAACATTGTAGAGAGTTTCCATTGAAACCCTAAGCTGCTATACAAAAACAAACCAAGCTATCTACCAAATCCTCCTTGGCTCTCCACTCCACCACTACTCATGAACCTCCTTGCCATGTCTAGCCATTATCTTGCAATTTATTACATTTGGAGCATGAAACCCTAGGGTTTGAGGCTAGAATTGAATGGGGGAGAAGGGCGATGAGAGCCAACTCTCTTTTCTAACCCTCAGATGATATAATATTTCTTTAAAGAAAATTTTGAGGTGATATCAAGTATGTTGGGAAATATTTTACACATATTTCCAAACTACAATCCTCGTGAGAAGCACCAAGGAAAAGAGTAAAGGTTGTGCTTACTGAATCTTATAGATCATCAATTATCAACGTTGCACAACATATAGACTCTTGGTTAACCGAACAATCTTTGTGTTTTTGGTTAAGAATACTTCTTAATTCTTTTTGATCCCTGGTGAGATCGTCATTAGGAACTCATACCAACTAAATTAATGCTCATTGGATAGAAATATCTCAACCTCCAATATATGCAGTTTAATTATCACATAATTGATGGGTTGAATTTTCTTAATTTACTTGTCATGATTGTATTAGACTGTTGTCGTTGTTTTTAAGCACATGGATAGGTGGTTTCCAACTTTCACTAGTTTCGGGCCTTTGTCCATGTTAAGGTGATCTAGATTTAATTTGATCTCTACGGATTTCATTACTTTCCTCTTCCTATAGCATTCAACCTTTGCAATGATCTTGGCATTTTCCAAAAAAAAAAATTGTTGCCTAGATTTTGGAGAATGTTCAACCAAATATTATATCTAAGTTCTATATTGTTTCAAATCCTCATCATATTCCTTGAATCCAACCTTCATCAACCTACCTATCTCACCAACTTAAAATTTTCTGCATGAGAATGATATCATGTATACCCCTTTTGTACATGTTTGGGTCAATTGGATCTTTGGATGAGCACCACTATCCTTATGGTGCTTAGAGGGGAGAATACCATGCTAATGTTTCTTTCTTGAGGATTCTGGCCAATTTCTGTAATATTACCTTGATATAAAGAAGATAGAACTTATTCATTTGAGTATCATTTCTTCACTTGCCACCAATCCTTCTAATCTTAGCAACAATCCTTTTAAATTGGTTTTCCCCATATCTATTCATCCTAAATGTATCAATCAAATGATTCACCTCTTGTTCCAGATGTTCGTTGTCATAAATTCTTAATGCCTAAGTTACCAAGTTGTTGACCACTCCCATTTTTTAGGAAGGGAAGTGATGTGAGTTGGCATGCAAATATCTATTAGTGTGTGTGGGTTTCCTATAAACTTGGTGCGTCAATATGCAATCATATTTCTTGGCGACAAGGACATCTAGGGAAGGTATGTTTTTGTTGTCTTTTATTTCCATCATTACGTTTATGTTTTCATGTTGGTTGTTTAAGTGACTTTAAAAATGCATCTAAATTTATTCTCCCATGAGGCCAAACAAAATTGATATCATCCACATACATTTTCCATTATTTAGGTTTCAAAATGAATGATTCTAATTCTTTCTTCTCCAGAAAATCCATGTAGAGGTTGTCTACTATAAGCGAGAGAGGAGATCCCATTACCACTTATTTTGTTTTCTCATAAAATTTTCATTAAAGGTGAAATAAGTTGATCTCAAACATACCATTACTAATGATGATGTTTACTTATTAGTGAGATATTTTATGATCTTGATAGCATCCTCAACAATAATCTTAGTATACAAGCTCATCCACTAAGTGGAGTTGGTTGTTCTTAATGAATTCCAAGCTCATCCACTAATATTTGAATCTATACTTCCCTATGGTGTGGCTTTAAGGATGATTATGATGGATACAGTCTGATTAATGATGACATATGACACCAAGCTTAGCATTCATGATTTCATTCATGATGGGAGTGAAACATAGTCAAATACAAAAGGAGACAGGGATACGATGCAACATAGGGTCTACATACTTGTTATGATAGAGGGAAATGCTACTCATTTGAATTGGGATCTCTGGAATTTGGAGAGGGCTCTCAAGACTATGATTTGGGTTCTCAACCTAAGGGAGGACACACCTCCTGTCTTCATCAACATTGATTCATAATTTGATGATTATCCTTTGTCAATCTAGGTTTATTATAGGTTCATGTTGTCTTTTGATATAAATAGAGTCATGTTAGTTCTAAGTATTTTTTCTTGGACTCAGAAAAATGATGCTTTAAGTTTTTGTTATTTATGGAATACTATCTATTTTGGAATTAATGCCACTCTATTTTCTTGGAGAATGAGTTTTAGAAGGGTCTATATGTAATTCTTTTTGTACACTTAATAGAACCTAGCTAAATTAGAAAAAAAAATATGTATTTGATTTCTTATTATATTATCAATTGTTTGTTGTTATTATTCACAAACACATTCATAAAAAAATGTACCACAAAGGTGAAGGATGCGGCTAATAAAGAATACATATTCATCTAACAACCAATCAAACATTATGTTAATAGGAGGATGTTGGCATAGGGGCAGACCCAGGGTTCATCTCCAAGAGTGCACAAACAAGCCCTAACTACAAACCCTTTCAGCAACACCTACGAAGCAGATGCAGTCTCACCTAAAGTAGCTATGGGGGGTTGGAAAACACAAGTTTCTACAAACATAGGAAATAACAAAGCAATCAGATGACAAAGGACACAACATCAATCACACACAACAAAATATGTACGTGGTTCACCCTCTCCCTAGGGATACTTCCATAGAACTATGCTTTATAATATATTAGATGAAATCTTACAGTCCTATCTGCGCTCTTAGCTTGCAGATCTTCTCTCTTTCTCTCTTTCTCTCCTTCTCCCTTCCCTACACACCCAACTACAAGGTTGATCTTCGCATCCAGTTGAAGATATTACAATACCCAAGTTCTCTAATGCATAACACTTCTCTCTCTCTTATCTATTTTAGTGAACAACAACCAAAAATGACAACGACGGACCCCTCTTCTCTCAACTAGGTTCTTATTTATACATTACAATAGATCACTGACAACTTTACATCGAAACCTAAGTGTCAAAACCCTAGATACCAAAACCCTAAGTGTTTAAAACCTTAGGTCATCTTGACCTGTGTTTTCAGGGCTTCACCAGCCTATCTTTCCTTCCTTCCCACGAGGTGCTCCAAAGCATCCAACAGTGGATTTTTCCGCTTGCTGAGTTGTCCATGATCCTTATTCCTTTCTGATATGTCATCCTTGATCTCCTCATCCAACAACTTTCTTTCTCTGGCTTCACTCCGTTTTTTCTTCTCTTTTGCTCACTTCGACCTAGTATCAGTGACTGTTTCTTTTGCACAATTTTCATTTCATCTGTTCTTCTTTAATATTTTCTTTCTTCCAGAACCAAGGGCCAACAGGCCCCCAACACTCACCTGTGACTCTTCTTGAGGCACTCTGATCTGGACCTTTTGTTTCTCTTCAACTGCAAATTGTGCAATGCAGTTTGTGCTTTCTTCTCTGTTCCTCCCCATTGTGTGCAGACTGTCTTTTCTATGTCTGGTACCCAGTTTCAACTGCACCTAGTACCTAGACCCTTCTCCTTCTATCTTTATCGAGAGTTGTGAGGCAGCTGGTTGTCATAGTATAATTTCAACCGACTCCCATTCATCAATATTTCCTTCCATTCCCCATTCAAAGTTTTTAGCTGAACAACTCTTCTTTCCGTAACATAGACAACCTCATATGGCCCCACCCAATGTGTTATGAACTTCCCTGGATGCTTCGTGAACTTGTTGTCATATACCAATACCATATCTTCATTCGTGAATGCTTTCTTCTTGATGTGTCTGTCGTGGTAGGCCTTTTCTCTTTCCTTCTGAACCTGTTGATGGAAACCTGCAATAAATATGTCTTCCTCGAGTTCAACCAACTGCACGAGCCTTTCTTGAACAATGCCAATTTCATCCGTATCTGTAAAGGATGCAATTCTTAGGCTAGGAAATAAATATTCCATGGGTACAACTATTTCTAGACCATAGACCAACTTAAAGGGGGCCTGCATCATTAGATTCTTGCAAGTGGTTCTATAGGCCCATAGTACTCTTGGTACTCTTAAGTCTCAGTCATCCCTATTCACACTGCAGATCTTCATCAGCGTTGTTTCCAAGATCTTATTGAACGCTTCAACTGTCACATTCGCTTGTGGATGGTAGGGTGTGCTCTTATGGTGATGAACTACAAATTATTCAGTCAAGTATTCAATAGTCTTAGTAATAAAATGTGTGCCTTGATCGCTCATAAGGATCTTTGGGTAGCCGAACCTGGTGATGATATCATCAAATATGAAGCACGCAGTGGTAGTGGCACTACAATCCTTAACTTCTCTTGCATCGAACCATGTAGACAAGTACTCTCTCACAGTGATTATGTACCGTTCTCCTGTGTTCTTTCCTGGTGGGTTAATAGTTCCCACAAAATCAATGGCCCATTTCTCAAATGCTTGTAAGGTCAGTTGCAATGCTAAAGGCATTTAATATCTTCTAGACAGTTTCCCAACTCTTTGGCATACATCGCAGGCTCTGTAGTAGTCCTTAGCATCTCTATATAAAGTAGGCCACCAGAGGCCAGCTCTAAGGACCTTCTACGTAGTTTTTTTTCCTACGTAGTGTCCTCCTGCAATGCCTTAATGAGCTTCAACTAAAATTAGTGGTCTTTCTGCTTCCATAACACATCTCCTCAGGACCTCATCAGGTCCCATCTTGTATAGTTGTCCAACTATAAGTAAAAAATCTGCAACGTGCACTACCAATTGTTTCTTTTGAATGATTTTGTATTCATGAGGTGCTATTCTGATTGACAGGAACTGAACTATCTTTGGGAAGTGATCATCAACCTTCTAGATGGCCAACAGTTGTGCATTTGGAAGTGTATCCTCCAAACTAGTGGTTTCCTCTCCATGTTCCAACCTAGACAAGTGATCAGGTCCTTTGTTCATCCTTCCTGGCTTAACCACAATTTCAAAATCATATTCCTGGAATAACAGAAGCCATATGCATATCCTTCCCCCCAACACTAACTTGTTGACTAGGTATTTTAACACAGAGTGATCAGTGAACATTTTAAAGTGTCCTCCCAACAAGTAGTGGCGAAATTTTTGCAGCGCATACACCATAAGCCTTCTCTCTCAGTGGTCATGTAATTAATATCAATTGTAGATAGTTTCCTGCTAGAAAAGGCTAACGGGTGGTCAATGTATCCTTCCCCTGGTTGTGTTAATACTACTCCTAATGCAATAGAAGATGCATTGACATGCACATGAAATTCCTTGCTCCAATCTGGGAAAACCAGAATAGGCGCAGTAACCATTTTATGTTTCAGTGTGTCGAAGCTCCATTGGCATTCTTCTGTCCATTGAAAGTGGAAATCTTTCTTCAACAGCTTCTCCGTAGGTGTTTTGATCTGTGCATAGCCTTTAATTAACTTCTTGTAGTATCCTGTATGTCCCAGCGCAATGTAAGGTAGCTAGAGAGGTAGTGGGGGGGGGCAGAGGGCCCATAGTGATAATAGTGGAGGTCATTCAATGTAAGGTGGACTAGATCCACTATATTATTAAATAAGGCCCACTATGGTAGTTATATAAAATAAATGGGTAGTTAGATATAATAAATGTAAGAGGACTTTTTAGAAGGTTCTACTTCTAGAAGATTCCTCCTCTAGAATGTTATGAGGTGATGATAACACTATATAAAGGGGTTCAAACAATGTAATGAGATATGAAGATAATTATTTTATTTGGATCAGTATCTCAATAGGAGGATGCCCCCTCGAAAATGAAAGTGAACATGAGAGGATCCCTTCCATAATAGGATCCATTGTACGGTGTTGCCCTACCTCAAGGGTTTCATAGTAATAAAAGAGATTTTGCATATTGTTCTTATATATTGGTCTTTGGATCTATTGTGTATTCAGTATTTGTGGTGATTATATTTTTATATCTATTTAGGTTCTTAACAAGTGGTATCAAAGCACTTTCCTTGGCAGATATCGTGGGCAAATATTTTTTATTTTTGCAGATTTTTTTTTCGGAGAAGAAAAAAGAGGGCCGCTACATTCCATAAATTATCGGCATATTTTTGTTAAACATTTGTAGAAAAAAGTTGTATATCTGAGTTCCTCTCAGAAAAAACCCAATTTGAAAAAAATAATCGTCTTAAACGGAGTCCGAGAAGTCAAGATATTGAAGTTTTAAAATCTGCAATTCTTCAGGGTTTTTTCCATGGACGACAATGCGGTTTTTTATTTATTTTTGTGCAGTTGGAGGCCGAATTTTCCCAAAAAAAATTTCAGATCCGAGTTCCTCTCACAATTTCACCCAATTTCAAAAAAAAAAAAAGTCGAAACGGAGTCTGGGAAGTGAAGTTATGAGCATTTTAAATTCAACTGTTTTTTAGGGTTTTCCAGAAAAAGCCGTGATTTTCTGTCGTAACTTATTGTTATATTTTTGGGGTTTTTTTTATGAAGGATATAGGACCGAAGAGTTCATAGGGTGCTCAAATGTTTTTTTCCTCTCAAACCCTCAAAAAAATTCTTGAAGCATTCAAATCCCAATTGTATGACACATTGAATGATAAATTGCATGCCTTTGGAGATGGCCTCAATGATAGTTTTCATAGTATTCAAGATTCATTGGATATCATGCAGAAACGATTTCTTATGACAGACATCCAGGATGAGTATAATCAATAAATATATTCTTGGTATGATCTCGATTCCAATTGCGATGATTGGTATATGGATAGTTATCATTTATGGGATGACAACCACTTCCATATTTTATTTGATGACTCTACTCCACCTTCTGTAGAGAACATCAATGTCCCACATCAGGAGCTACTTAGTAGCGTCAAACTTGCATATTTTACAATGGTATTGTTCCTTCCAGATTAATGTTTGATCATCTCCCACTATGTGGATGGATATTCTTATTTGGATCTGCATGATAGGTGTCAGTATTGGAAGCATAATTTTTGGTTGGTTATTGGGTGTCGATATCTTCAGTGTGGAGTTCACATGAGCACTTTGACATGGGACCCTGGTTTACAATGGCGGTTGGACTACTTAAACATGGTGTCTTCCATTTCTCAGTGGGACCCTATTTCTCTAGTCTACTTCAACACTATGATCCACACTTATCCATGGGACCCTGGTATATGGTTGTACATCAAGCATTGGGGACAACGCTTTTATAAGGGGGATGGAATGTAAGGTAGCTAGATAGGTAGTGGGGGGGCCCAGAGGGCCCGTAGTGATAATAGTGGAGGTCATTCAATGTAAGGTGGACTAGATCCACTATATTATTAAATAAGACCCACTATGGTAGTTAGATATAATAAATGTAAGAGGATTTTTTAGAAGGTTCTACTTCTAAAAGATTCCTCCTCTAGAATGTTCTTAGGTGATGGTAACAATATATAAAGGGGTTCAAACAATGTAATGAGATATGAAGAGAATTATTGTATTTGAAGCGATAGCTCAATAGGAGAATGCTCCCTTGAAGAGGCAAGTGAACAGGAGAGGATCCCTTCCATAATAGGATCCATTGTACGATGTTGCCCTACCTCAAGGGTTTGATAATAATAAAAGAGATTTTGCATATTGTTCTTCTATATTGCTCTGTGGATATATTGTGTATTCAATATTTGTGGTGATTATATTTTTAGATCTATTCAGGTTATTAACATGCAGTGCGCAGCTGTTTGACTGAAGTAGGAGGGGGTAAATCAACTATAATGGCAATCTTAGATGGATCTACCAACAATCCTTACTTACACATAATATGGCCTAGAAACACTCCAAAGGGTGAAAAGAAGATGCACTTATTCAAGTTCAGGGAAATATGACATTGCCTGCAATTATCCAACATTAGTCTTTAGCATTCAATATGATTTTGCAACAAGCTGAAAATAGTTCAATCATCAAAATATGCTTCTAGAAATTTATGTAAGAACTCCTTGAATTCTTCGACCACCACCCTAGAAAAGATGGTTGGTGCATTCTTCAATCTGAATGGCATCACTGTATATTGGTAAGATCTCCATTCTATGGAAAATGTGGTCTTTTGACGATCTTCCTTGGCAATCCTGATCTAATGGTAACCTGAAAATCCATCTGTAAAAGAGTATACCTCATGTCCTCCCACATTGTCTAACACTTCGTCAGTAAATGGAGTAGGGAATGGGTCATGCAAACAAACATCATTCAAATTCCTGAGATCGACACAAATCTTGATCTCTCCTATTTTATTGTCTTGAACCACCATAGGGCTAATCCACTCCGATTCTTCAACAAGTTCTGTTGTTCCAGAGTCTGTACTTAAGGCTTAGGAAGTACAGTGTCTAGGCATCCAAAAGTGAGTAAAGGGTAAATAAGGGGGAGGCATCAACCTTCAGGAAAAGAAGCTAGAGATGATTTCCAGGTTGTCGTTGTCTAGCTTCCAATTGTTCCTGGATGTTTATATCCCTTTCAATCGCAACCCATGAACGTTCAAGTTCTACCCGATTAATGGTTGTTTTAAGAATAGTATCGAAAAGGTTCAAAGAAATATGTGTTTGGTATGATAATCCAAGTTCAATATTAGGTTGTCTTGTTATAGGGGCAGTCATAGAGGAACAGAAAAAATAAGAGAAGACTTCAAAGTTTTTTTAGATGTTGTCTCAATTTCGGTTGTATAAAGGAGAACTTATAGCTCCGATAGTGAAGATAGGCTGCAAACCAAAGGCCCTTTCCTGTAACTGAGCTATATTTTAATAAATGTGTATGAGGTGTAAGAAAAACATTAAGTTGTCTATTATGTGAGGCTCCTATCAACGGAGAATCTCACTTGTAAACATAAGAAGAAAAAGATAAAGAAACAAGTTGACGAAGCATAAAATATATATAGAGATCTAGAGAGTTCACTGGTCTTGTACTTGTTGATAGCTGATACAAAGGAAAAACTGTAAACAATATAGAAAACTAAAAATTGATTACCACAGTAGAAGTTTTACTAAGTTATAGTGAAACATTCATCAGATATATATACAGAATGAAATTGAATATGAAATACATAGGAAACAAACTCATAACACAGTCGTGACAGAATTGAGAATCTTCGGATTTGCTTTGTATTAATTCTCAAGGGAGAAATTATCTATTACAATCGACCAAAAAGGTCCAGCCCCTTTTTTATTTTTTCAAATCGCATATTTATAAAACTTTACATATGCTTGAATCTCAATCGTTCCAGGCTCTTCGGTTACAATAAAAAGGAGATTAATTGTTTCATTTCTTTGTCTCTGTCTTTATTTGGTACTAGAAATCTATCCCCTTGCATGCTCGGCGCAAGTAACGCACTTTTCCACCAGCTGAGCTAACAACTTGGAAGGCTCAGCTTGATTATTTGCCTCACAGGTATAAAAATCCTTTACCAATTGTGGCAACCTTCCTTCCACCTGTCGATCTTCGGCATTGATAGAGCATAATTGTACACTCGGTTTTATAAGCCATTTATCTATTTGGATTATATATGTCTATGTTATTTGCGATATTTCAGCCAACTCTCTATTCTCAATCTCATAGATATCTAACAGATGCTTGGCTATATTTATCCGGCCTAGTACCTCAGTGCCACTTTCATTTTCGAGACCCAACAAATTCCAATCTATGAATCTGAAAATTTCTTCGCAAGATTTTCTCACTTCTTTAGCTTGTTGTCTACCTTCTGATATGTCACGCTCCCATTCTTTCAGCAAAATATTTCCTCGGGTTTTCTATGGGATGGAAAACCTGGAGCTACTGCATGTTTCCCTTTTTGTTGTGGCTATAAAAGCCTCTTGGAAAGCAACCCGAGATTCTCCAGCTTCTTTTTCTCGGAGAGAGAGGTTTTCCAGTACTTGATCAATGAGTAGGCAATAGTTTTGAATAGTCTCCACCTTAGCAAGTAAACCTTGCAAAGCTACCGACACTCTTTTTCGGATCTCTATAGCCTGGGATTGAAATATCCCGATGTTAATAGCTTGGCTTTCGACAAACTCTAATATGGCTTGCATTTTCCCTATCAATTCTCCTTGTTGACCTACCTGTATTTCACTGGTCTGAGCCATTAGCCATGTCTGTTCTAGATCAGATTTGAGCCGCTCAATTTCCCTTTGATCAACTACTCTAGCTTGCTCCATACCTGTATTCGCCTGATCTTTGGCAGCTGCCCTTTTTGTGGCTAGTTTAGCCTCTAATGTTTTAATCAAGCGATTTTTTCGCTTCAACTGATCCTTTAAGGACCCAACTGAATATTGGTTTTCCATGGCGAAAGCTCCCAATGTTCCTGCTATTTGTGCTACAAAATCCTCCTTTTTCATAGCTCTCCCATCGGCTAATACTTTAAATTTCTTGGTTATTCTGCCTGCTTCTCGATAGAGTTCTTGTTTTACAACAACCTTCCTCTTCTTATCGAAGAAGGAAGCTCTTCCATAGTTATGGGTGTTAATTCCTTGCCAAAAATCCAACTGGCGTCTAGGGTCCCCTTTGTGGACTGTAGGGGGGTAATAGAGGCGGTGGGGTTTCTGATCTGCTTAGATGATTTTCCCGGAGTGACAACCGGGGTCGGATTCTTTGGAGGATTGGGAGTCTCTACTTCTTGTTTCAGGCCCCTAGTTTGCTCTTTCTTTTTCTGATATTCTTTTCGGTCGGGTGTTGAGTCTTTGGAGCTTTCAGATTTTGTTTGTTGCACCTCTGGGGCTGTCGGGTTCTTACCCTATAATACAGGTGGAAGGCAACTTCGCCTATGTTCTTGGAACCTAAAAAAATCCGCGCTCTCTTCAGGCGATAGGGCTTTTACCCAGCTCAAAACTTCATCATAAGACCTCATGCCTCAGAACATATCATCATGAGGAAAATTCTCATGTTCAAATATTTTAAGGCCACAACTAACCATGTGATTACTCACGACCCGGTGTGGGTCATGTTTCTTAAATTCAATATGGACCAATTTAATATCTTCTAAGGTTGTTGCCTCAGCCTTTGCATGCCCGAAATCTAATAAAGAATAGGTGTTTAAATGAATAGGGAAAGGTGGCCATACCTTCTTCGAAAACCCTTTAAGCTCTTTGCTTATGCCACCGATCATAGTTTGCCTCGCAATTTCGCGGAATACCAGCTTGTCGAGTATAAACAATGGTAAATCATATGGTGGAATAAAGGCGTCGAAAACCCTGATGTACGAAAATTATGCCTCTACATACCAATCGACTACGTTGCTCAAATTTGCCATTATGCTATTCGAGATCCTGGGCAGTGGATTATCGAAAATGGAGACATGATTCGGTACCATTACCCAATTGAAGATTTCATACACGAAGTCTGCTGCCTTATTATCCCAAAGATTTGAATGGTAGACATGGATGGGGTCAGCATTAGATGGATTCTAGCTCTAGCTCATCAAGGGAAAAGGTTTCATGAAACAAATGGCATCCATGATATATGTAGACATGAAGAATGAGGTAGCCTTCCCACTCGCCTTCTGCTTTTGATAGTCTGTAATCCGATTGGATAGACTATCTGACAGCAGCCTGGCCCAATCGAGAGAACATCCTTCGGCGACTGTGTGAATCAGGGGCACCCATGGGAGGAAGAAATGCGTGGTGTCTTCCCTGCCATACAATCTGTAGGTCATCATTGCTATGTATTTGAACTGCGGTTCCAAGGAGGTAATAGAATAAAATCTGTTACTATCTGCCCTGAACTTCGCAGGGTGGGAGACCCAATCTTTGATCAAATCAGATAATCTTTTGTCATATAGCTCACATTTTTTCTGTTTAAAACCCCCCAGGAATTCAGCATTGTATGTGAAGTTCGGCGTGGACGACAATTTGTACATCATCAACAAATGTTCTGGTCTAAAGGTCCCAATAGTGACCTTTTTCTCATTGATGATGGTTCTAGTCAAAATATCCACATGATCCAATGCCCATCGGATCATATCATAGTAAGGAAGAAGATGTGGCATGGATGCTACTTTATGCATTTCTGCTTGGACTACGATCTTGTATTTGGTGACTAAGTCATCTTTTTCATTGTCGCTGGAATTGTCTAAATAGTTCACCAGTTCGGACTACAGAACCTCCAAGACATATGATCAGGTATTAACAGAATCAATGCTTCTGGGTGAAGTATCAGAAACATTATCTGAGCCTTGCCCAGAACTCTCGACGATTGCCTTGGATGCTTTTCATGGGGCCATGGCAGAGGATTCTGACTTGGCTCTTCTGCAGTAAAAATGTGTATACATATAGAAATTAGCCTGACAAAGAAAACTTCTTTTGCACAAGATAGAAATGAAATTTGAAAACAGTGAGAGGCAGAACTCTATACTTCGAGTATTTAAAACCCCAGCATCCTTACGAATAGAACGGTCAAATCGTTTTCTGGGAAATATTTTAGTCGTAAAAGAAAAATATTTATCTGTCATTTCACCTTATTTCAAAATAAATGCCATAAATGTTTTACGACTCGGAACATAAAATGGCGTAAACATTTAAAATTGTCTGTAGATTGTTCTTGTTTTAAAACTCACATTAATGCATTGATTACTTTGGCTTAACTCTTTTAACTACCCCTTTTCGGTGTTCATCGTATCAGGAGTTTTCATTCCTATCTTTCGACCTATTAAAACCCGAGATCATGATGGCACGATCCGGTTAAGAGTAAATATGATCCAGATTACGAGCTTAATTAGTTGGTTTTGAAAAGTTTTAAAACTTCGCACATTGGGGGTACAGAGGTAAGGCTTTTTGGAGGCGCGAATGTCGAAACTGTGAAATCCCGACGATGCTTAACTATGGTTCAGAAAGACCTTACTCTTAGCGTTAACCTAGGTAAACTTTAAAAAATGCTTCATGTCCTCATGCATCGGGGCTTGTAAACCATGTAACTTATAACTCCCGAAGCGCGACATCCCGAGGTATAAAAAGTGTAAAGATCTTTTGGTCGATTAAATCATAATGGCTTAAGAATATAACGACCATCGTGGCTTTCGCGTGATGAGACTTATGGGATTTTCGATAAAAATAAAAGAAGATTAAAGACCAACTTTTGACTCAAGATTTAAGAATTAAAAAATTGAAGTGACTGAAAAAAGGCAGCTCCAATAGGTTCTATGATTCCTGCTTCCAACATTCTATCTAATTCAATCTTCACTTTCTCCTTATATTTAGGGTTCAATCTGTAGGGCCTCTATTTTATTGTCCTTGCATATGATTTTAAGGGATTCTTCATCTCTCCCATGGGCCCTTTAATGCCCTTCATATTAGTGAAATTGGTTGGAAACAAGTCCTGATATTCATGCAGTAACTCTTTGATCTTGTCAATAGTGGTAGCATCCCAATAATTTGCAACATTAGCAAGATTAGGTGCTTGCTCTATTCCAATATTAACTTTCTTGATTTTAATTGGCTATCCAATAAAAGGTATCTCAACTCCTGGTCCTTCTACGTCTCTCTGTCCTTCTGTTTTCATGATGTTCACATTCCTAGGATCATCGTCTTCATCAACATTGATATTGTAACAGCCTTGCAATTTCTGAAGAGGGGTAGTCCATTCATCCTCTTCTTTCACCAACGGGGGGCTAGGTGCCTCCTTAAATACTATATGTATTACGATCTGTAACACTTGATCCATCATAGGATATTGGCTTTCAAATAAAAAGGTAGTTATAAAGTTCTAAGTCAAACCTTTCCAATCGACAGTGATGAGGTGTAGTTTCGCTTGAAGGTACCAATTAATAGGTGTTGTGTTTAGAGTGTTTATCAATTTATGCACCCACTTCTCTTGATGAATTCTGCTCCAGGCTTCCTCACAACTTCGCACATGGTATTTCGGATAGCTTTGACCTATGTACCTAACTTCGCATCCTTCGACTTGTTCTGAAAATCGTAATGTCAACAAAGTGCGACATTGTATCCAGTCTGCTATGTTCTACTTATGCGTTCCCCACCATCTTGTCAGAGTTTCTTTCAAGGTCTTGTCTAGTGCCAACAACCTGTGTTATATTGGTACAATTTCTTCAAATTCCATTAAGAAAGTTTCTAAGTGATTCAAACCATTAAAAGTCGGCAAATTACTTACAGTTGTGCTGATCTAGCGAACCTCTCTGGTCAATCTAGCACATCTTCCTACAAATACTTCATACATTTTTCTCTGCCAGTTCTTTAGTGCTTCTTCTGAGTCTGATGAACAGGCGTTGTCACTTCGCCAGCTTAAATTTGCATATGCTATAGGATTAATGTAATCTTGATGTCTTGCTGTCAATTTGTATATATTCTCTAACTCGTATGCACGGTCTTCTTCTCTGATGGGATCTGTGTATCTGCGACCTTCATTGAGATCCAAAGGTGCGATGACCCTAAGTCCATCACCCTTAAATGTCATTCTTATTTTCTTCAAGTCAAAAACAATAGAATTGTTGAAAGCCCAATCAATTCCTAACAACGCAGGGTAAGGGAAGATATCATCGACTATCTCAATCACCTCAAAGTCCATAAATGTTCTAACCCCATCAATGTCCACAGGGACATGTTCCAATCTTCCAAAGGGGCTCATGGCCTACTGATTGGACATCCTAATCCTGATGGGGGAATATATAACCTTAGGTTTTCCCATCAGTGCCCAGGTCTTCTTTGTCATTACATTGACCTCTGACCCTAAGTCGAGGACCACATAATCTATATCATAATCTATGATCTGAGCATTCAGATGTAGTTCCTTATTTTTCCTTCTCTTTTTGGATACTTGGTGTACCACTCTATTCAGTAAGGGATCTACCTTTCCTAGTTCATATTGTCTGATCAATTTTTTTATCTCTTGTACATCGCTCTCATCTTTTATTAGATTAATGCAAGTGTACAAAAATTTCAAGAGCTTACTTACCTCTTTTTCTTCTCTAGGTGAAGCAAACTGATCAAATTCTAGAGGCATTCCATATTCTCTTATTTCTGGTCAAGCCTTTGATGAAGAAGCCTGATTTCTCACAAATTATTTTCTTTCTCCCACAAATGTTTGTTTCTCTTTCTTTGGGTCAAACTTCTATGTCTTCTCTGCAACTTTTCTGACTCCTAATTGTTCTGTGGTATTCCCTGGAGTCATCATGTCTTCTCCTGTAACAATGCCTCCTCTAGTGATAACAACAACTCTGGGATCCACTTTGTGAGGTTCTGTAGATATCATTTGTACTTGCTAGTTTCCTCCTCATCTTTCTTGAAGTTTGGCTAATAGCATAGGACAATATTCTATGACATGTTCAAATGAGTTGTAGTAACTACAAGTGGTACAAGGGTTCTGACAGTCCCTTTCCAAATGGCATGGTTGTGTGTAGTTATAAAAAATGATCTGAACTCGACCTCGACCCATACCTCCTCTTCGTCCTCTTCCTCAGAATCCACCATGAGGGTTGAAGTTTCCTCTTCTTGGGGAATTATATTGTGTAGTGTTCCCTTCTTGTTGTGCTTCACCTTGAATTTTGTATATATCCCTTGACCTTTCATGCATGAGGTCATAGGCCCTACAATCCCTATCATCATGTCCTACTGACTTAAAAAATGTGCAATACGGATTTGTTGGTGTCTGAACATATTTTTACATGTAATATCATTCACCAGGGTGATGCCTTTTTCTACATACCTCACACCAAGGTAGGGTAAATTGCTTTAAATGTCTTGGATCTCCAGATTCCAAGTAATCATGGAATAGGGGATAGTTCTCTTTATCATGGCCTTATGATTTGCATCTAATACACCAAATATCTTCTCTTTTATCTTTTCCCTTGTCTTTATTCATATCTTCGACCTACAAAGATAAGCTAGTTATCTAACTCAATATTTGACTCATACCTGAGTTGGATTCTCCCATAGGGGTTGATTATAGCTTCATGGAAATATCCTGTTCTTCATCATGTGAAGTGATCTTCTGTTGCATTAGAGGGACTCTGATGTGTGGTAGGAGGGAAACAATGAACTACTATTTTTTTTTCTCATCCGGGATCTAAAAACTCCAACGACATGTCAAGGTCTTAAACCTCTGATCAAACTCCCAAACAAGTTCAACTACTCTCTACTTAATTTCCTTTAGCTCCATAATGCATTGTGACTCTGGCTTAGGTTTCTTGAACTCAGTAATCAAGGCAACCTTAATCTCATTCAATGGCTGTGGTTGTACAACACCTTGGACGAATTTCATGTATCCGTTTAGCGCACAGCCTCGGGGGTAGTACTAAAATAAGATCATTTAAAATCTTCGTCGGTGACATTCTTAATACTCCATACAACTTCACATAGAAACCAGTGTTGATTAGGATCTTTAGATCCATCTCCTCTAAAGGTGGGTAACCTCATCTCGTTTGCCATATATCTTCCTAGGTTTCCTGACTGAGTAGGTATTGAACTACTTGTACCAGTGCTCTGATAACTTAGGTTACCCTGGTTACTTAATTTTGTTGAAACAACAAGAGGAGTAATAGTACTTACTTCAACAGTCAACGCAGTTCCTGAAGTTTTTGGTTCTTCTTGGCAAGGTTCTTTAGTCTTCTCTTCTCTTGGCCCAACGAACCCTGACTGTTCCTCGTTCAGTAGCTCTTCCTCCTCTTCGCTATAAAACCCTTCTTCTTGTGGAAGAGGTTTGTGATCTCTCTTAAACAATTTTGCCAAAGGAACTTCTCTGAAGGTCCTCCCACTGCACATATGTCCAACCTTTGTGTCGATGTCATGGTATGAATTATTGAACATTAGATTTTCAATCTGACCCACTATTGTATCTTCAATATGTTCTTCTCATTCAATAACATCTCGATCTTCAACTTTAGAAAATGTAAAAATTTCCCTCTTGGTCCCTTAAAGAAATATCTTTATGCTTAGCTATATGAATCTACTCTGTTAATAGAAAACTTGATGATATACCCTGCAATGGTACTATCAAACCAGTGATCTACTGCTCTTGACATGACGTTATCAACTCTCTTGACCTTCTTGATCAGTGCCAATGTCCAAACCACAGGTGGTCTAGATCTGATCTCAAACTGGGTATCTTCTAATCTGGCCAGCCACTTGTATAGCTCCTTATGTATTCCTACAAAGAAAATATCATTTATATCAGTAAAGATATACCTTCCCAACCAGTCTTCTATGCTAATATTAGGGTTCTTATTCTGAGCTTCTGTGAAGTCCTTCTCTTGTTCTTATATCCGCTTCTGAATCTCTGTCTTTGATGGAAACCACCTTGACATTCCCTCAAGAAGATCTCAGTCCTGACAACAGAACCATTTGTTGGCATAGGGGCAGACCCGGGGTTCAACTCCAAGAGTGCACCAAAAATCCCTAATGACTGGCCCTTTCGGAAACACCTGTGAAGTAGATGCAGTCTCACTCGAAGTAGCTATGGGGGGTTGTAGGAAACATGTGTCTACAACCAGAGGAAATACAAAGTGGATCCAATACAAGAACAACACAACATCTAGATATCAATTACCAACTTAGTCCTACTTCTCACAACATATCTCAGATCTAGCACAATAATGTAATAAAAGAGAAATCAAACAACAAATGACACAACATCAATCACACACAACAACATATGTATGTGGTTCACCCTCTACCTAGGGCTACTTCCACATAAATTTTCCTTATAATATATTATATGAAATATTACAATCCTATCTATGCTCTTAGCTTACATATCTTCTCTCTTTCTCTATTTCTCTCCTTCACCCTTCCCTGCGCACCCAACTATAGGGTTGATCTTCACACCTAGCTGAAGATCTTACAATACCTAAGTTCTCTCACGCCTAGTACTTCTCTCTCTCTTCTCTATTTCAATGAAAAAAAACCAACAATGACAATGAAGAACCTCTTTTCTCTCAACTAGGTTCTTATTTATACATTACAATAGCTCACTGAAATCCTTAGGCTGAAACCTAAGTGTCAAAACCCTAGATACCAAAAACCTAGGTGTCTAAAACCCTAGGTCATCTTGACCCACATTTTCATGGATTCACTAACCTATATTTCCTTCCTTCCTGCGAGGTGCTCCAAAGAATCCAACGCTGGATTTTTCCTCTTGATGAGTTGTCCACGGTCCTTCTTCCTTTTTGATCTGTCATCCTCGATCTCCTCGTCCAATGGCTTGCGTTCTTGGACTTCGCTTTGTCTTTTCTGCTCTTTTTCTCAATTCGATCCAATATCAGTCACTGTGTCTTCCACACAGTTCGCATTTAATTTGTTCTACTTTAATATTCTCTTTCTTCCAGAACCAAGGGCCAACAAAGGATCACTACCTTTATAGACACTCCATTGGAAAATAATTAACAAGACCATTCTTCAATTCCTA
>JZKD02S0946677.1:25585-38148 GCA_000966675.3 Picea glauca | reverse complement strand
AGAGAGAGAGAGAGAGAGATGGCCACCCACCTATTCCACTGGCTCAAAATATAGTTTCCATATTGGAAGTTTTTCTACAGTTTTTTCGGTTCCTAAACTTTTGGGGTCGTTTTGAGGCCCTAAGCGACATTTTGTTTTCTTGGAAACACCCAATAGATGGAAAAACGTTGTATTGTGCCATTCATAATGTGTACTCCTCAGATATACCTTTCTGACGAGCTACTAATATCCCCAAACGAAGATCATATGCAAAAGTAACACCCCCAAGAAGTTGATGTATCAACTAACCACAACAGGGCTGACAAACATTTTGGTGTTTCATCTTTTAGGGTTAGGGTTTTGAATGTTTAGGGTTTTATCATTGATGATTTATGTTAAAATGTATTTCCAGCCTCATTGTAATCATATTATTGTGAATGCACATAGCCATCACGTCTCTTCTCAAAGATAAGCTACCATCATTCTAGCAAGTTCATTTCACTCTGCATTTTTACAGTTCTTTCATATTTCATTCATTAATAGAAATTAAGTATTATTGTATCTATGAGTTTCTATCATATTTCTATGTTTTATCTCGTCCCCTGATAAATCTCAATCAATGGCATCAGAGCAGTCTTCTCTTTATCTATTTCTGGTGCATGTCCCTAATGAGGTCAAGGTATAAGGAGTTGGGACTTGAACTACTTGAGCCTTTGAAAGACTGTCCTCGTCGACCCCGACAACCTCCCATGGAGGAATAGAATAGAGATGAGGGAGTAAGATATCATATTCATTTTTTTCTTAAGGAATCAATCACGCGACAGAGGGATGAGATGATAATTGTTTTTCTCAAATCCTTCGACAACTATTGAAAACAACATGCATGTCTTTGTCAAGCGACCACTTTGGAGGCCCTGCCCCTTTCAAGGTACAATTTAATTTTGATATTCCTGTATTTGAAGGTCAAATAGATGCAGATGCTTTGGAAAAATAGTTAAATCTACTAAAGGTTATTTCTCTTTCCACAATTTCCCCGATAGGGAAAATATCACCTTTGTGCTCCTTAAGGTTGTCCCCAATGTCAAAAATTGGTGGGAGATTTATAGTGAGAAAATTTTCATATAGGAGTCTGGAATGTTTGAGGCTGAACCCCCTTGGGGATACTTTATGTATTTTGTTAAGGAACAATATTACCCTATTTGAAATCATGATGATCAGTACACGAGATGGACCACACTGTGTTAGGAGAGGGACCAAACAATGCTAGGGTTGAAAAATACCTTCCATACCTTGCGCTCAAAGTTGGGTATCAAAGAATATGAGGCACATATAGTTCTAAAATACCATGGGGTTCTACATAGGTAAATCAAAATAGAAATGGATTTTCTTTACATCTCATCATTGAGAGCCACTTATCAATATACTGTCAAAATCGAGCAAAAATTTAAGCAAAGGAATAAGCAGGAGTTTGGATATATGAATGCATAAGAACAGAGGTAGGGAAAAGGAAGTCTTGTCCTACAGAACAAAGGAAAGAGAAAGTATGGAAAACCCTAGGACAACTAGCCTAAGTTGCAAGTAAAGAAGGGTAATGGGAAGACAAATAAAGACATTAGGAAGTGGTGCAAGTTCCAAAAAATCCCTTGGCACAACACTGATGAATGTCACTCGAAGAAGTCATTGGAAAATGATATTGAGGCCTCAATTTCATATCCAGGCTTCGACTTTAATTCATATCCAGACAAGGGGAAGCCGATCATTGATGCATAACTCAGTGGCACAATCGCTACCACTAAATTTTAGCCAGAAAAACCAAAAGAGTCAAAGGAAGGTGAGCACCTTTTTCACTCACAAATGTGGGTGAAGGGTGCTCCACTACATTTCATTGTTGATGGAGAAATCCAAAAGAACCTAATATTAGAAAAGGTCATCAATAGGTTAGAGTTTTCGACAACACCGCAACCTCAACTATACATCTAGTGGCTCAACCAAGGATGATATCTATGTGTCAACCAATATTTCATCTTACAGTATGGCATCAATCCCTTCAATAATGAGGTATTTTGTGATGTTTCTCCACTTGAATTTTGTGATGTTCTTTTATGCCAACCATATATGTGGAAACATCATGCTATATATGAACTAGATAGGATAATAGAGGTAGCTCCACCCACTGCAATTTATTTGGTCTAAGCTAAGTAGTGCAGGAAGGTCATCTCCCATACTGGGATATTTTTCCTCTTCATGGTTTTATCTCAAGGTGAATGAAAGGTCATAGCCACATACATGGCCTCTACGCAGAGCTTCTCTATGCAAGAAAAGAAAATGGACAAATATGTGAAAGAATAATGATACATCTTCACTTTACCTATTGGGGTGCCTATGCACTGTTAGGTCAAGCATTCCATCGATCTGACCCCTGGTGCACCTTTACCTAATGGGTTGGTATATCGATGCTCTCTCCTGAAAAATGAGGAAATCAAGTACCAGATTCAAGATCTACTCCTAAAAGGGCACAATCAACCTATCTCCTCACCCTATAGAAGCTCAACCATGCTCATGAAGAAGAAAGACAAGACCTAGAGACTTGATATTGATTACAAATCTCTAGACAAAATCACAATCAAGAATTGGTACCCAATTCCTTGAATTGATGACCTTCTCGACCAAATCGAGGGAGCCAAGTACTTTAGTAAGATTGATCTAAATTATGGTGACCACCATGTCACAATAGAATCAACTGATGTATGGATGATTGTTTTCAAGTCTAAAGAGTGTCTTTTTGAGTGGTTGGTCATGCCATTTAGCTTGACGAATGCCCCAACTAATTTCATGAGGTTGATGGATGACATCTTGAAACCTTTCACCAATTCCTTTGTGGTTGTATATCTCAATGCCATCCTCATATTCAATAAGATTTGGGAAGAATACTTGCAAAACATTCAATAGATCCTACACACCCTATGTAACATCCCCAATTTTAATCCCTGTGAATTAGAATGTAATTGTGTAAATTTAATTTAGGTTGGTGAGTCGATGTGTTGGGGCGAAGAACATGTATTGGTTTAATATGGTTAGGGGGGAATTATATGTTATGTGCATTAAAATAATTAACAAAGGTAATAATCACTAGTTGTGATATGAAAGAGATGAATATTGAAAGGGGGGCTATGATTCCACAAGTGAGAGGGGGTCCAAGGGGGAATTAATCATGGATATTATTCCATCCAATATTCTTGAATTATTATTATTGTGCAAAATATATATTTGTTGTTGAGTGTTCCTAAATTCAACCATTAAACTCATGTAAGAGGGTGGGTGTGAGGAGTCACATCCCATAGTTATTGGAGAGCATGGGAAATAGTACAATCATCTTTGGGAAGAGTGTAATTCAAGTCAAGAAAGCAATCACAGAAAGGAAATTTGTATGGCTAAGGGGAAATTTTTTGGACAGTCATGTTTTTGCATGGAGAGTAGTTTTTACTTGCATATTTTGGAAAACAAGAAAGGAGATGAGTGTTGGGAAGAGCACCAATCATGTTGGAATTGAAGGAAACCATTGTTGGGTTGTGTTTTATGTTGAGAAAGAGGCATATGTTCCTGTAAATCAGGTTGTAAGCATGTGAAGCATTTTTATGTTGAGATAATGACTCAAGAGCCCTGTGAAGGTTGTTGTGAGGACTCGTAGAGTAGCTAGGAGGTTTCATAGACAACTAGATGCACTGGAGCCCTAGAGGGAAGTGGGAAGGCCTGAGGGATTATGTGCAGTGAAGGGGGATCACGTTCCTTAGGTTGTGCAGGTTGTGGGAAACATCTTGGAACCTAGGTTTTGCGGTTGTTGTTGTTGGTCACTATAATTGCTTAATTAATTTAAACAATCAAGTGCTACATAAATTGTCAACCTAGGGAAGTTTGTTTATTTCAAAGGTACCCATGCACTATATATGCTCAATTCCAAAAGCAACCTAGAGTTGTAGTAAAGGAAACTATATTAATCACACTTGCCTTGAATGAACTGAAGTCCTAGCTTGAATTACAGAAAAGCAAATTACTTATTGCAGAGCTTGAAGAGATGATTAATCTAAAGAATCCTGGATTACATTGAAATAACAACTGCAACAGGAAAGAACAACTATTCTGTAACCAGAGAACAAGACCCTATTCCTAAGCAAGAACTTCAACACTTTGTTTCTGATGAACACACTTTCATGAACTCATTAATGTATTGAAGGCTTACCTATTCTAACAGAGAACATGACCCTTAATTCCTTCCTTTAAGCAGGAACCTTTAGCACCAGTCTCTGATTAGCACACTCATGAAAATAATTGAAAGATGACTACTTCTAACAGAGAACAGTACCCTTAATTCCTTCCTTTAAGCATGAACCTTCAACACCAGTCTCTGATTAGCACACTCATGAAAATAATTGAAAGCTGACTACTTCTAACAAAGAACATGACCCTTAATTCCTTCCTTTAAGTAGGAACCTTCAGCGCCAGTCTCTGATTAGTACACTCATGAAAACAATCAAAAGATGACTACTTCTAACAGAGAACAGGACCCTTAATTCCTTCCTTTAAGTAGGAACCTTTAGCACCAGTGTCTGATTATCACACTCATAAATCCATCACACAAGATTGCTAATTAAAATGATTAACAATTAACCAAGCATGAACTTCATGAAAACAATGTAACATTCAATAAAACAGAATTCTTAACAAGACAGAGTTCAGTAGTGTTTCAGCAAAGCAAAAATTAATCAAGGCATAAACAGAGATCACACTAACACACTATAAAACTAATGGGTGAATMTTGTGAAGAAGGTGGGCCCTCCCTTCTCACAAGATTCCCCTKAGACGAAGAGGCTAGAGAAGGATGCTCAAAACAGTCTTTTATTCATCTATCAATGTATCACATTACAATCTGAAAATGAAGTACGTCCTTCTCTGTGAAACTTTCTTAGTACAAAAACTGGATCCCTTCGAATGGTGATTTCTTTTTATTTAAAGAGGAGAATCCCTTTGGTACAATTGATCAACAAATTACAGGTGTATATCTGGGTCCTATTCTTAGTCGGATCAACTTTCTAAACTGGAATAGGATGTCATAGTCTCCCGCAACAGAATGCTATTACAAGTGTTGAATGAGGTGTTGTTGTTACGACTGGAGTAACAGTTCTTTCTTGTCGCTGTTGTTGCATGCTATTTCGACATCACAAATCGCGATTGTTTTAGCCACGAGATTTGCGCTCTGACTGTTTCATCACTTCTCAAGTAGCAGCGATGGTTGATGCTTGGCTCACGGTGCGGCTGTTGTAGTCAATCTGTGTGAGTTGTTGTTGACCACGGACTGTGTAACGACTTCCTGTGTTTCAGCAACGTTGACCATGGACTGTGTAATAGCTTCTTCAGCATTGTCGACCAAGGACTATGTAATAGCTTCTGTGTTTCAGCATCGTCGACCATGGACTATGTAACAACTTCTGTGAATTGTTGTTTCAGCAACAGGCCTCAAATGCTAATCTACGGTTTGAACTGTTTCAACACTTATACATTTCTAATCAATGGTTAAGTACGAGAGTGATGTAAAATAATATGCAAAACAAATTAAACGTATAGTAATGAGAAGGGACGTTGTCTACCTTTGGAATGATAAGATAAAGTGATAGTATAAGTTTAAATGTGGGTGATCAAGAGTGTAATGGTGGCAAAAAGTATGGGCAAAAAGGTACATTGTGTGGTCCTAACATCCCCTCCAACTTAAAGTGTTGCATGTCCTCAGGCAAATTCACTCTGAATCAGAGTCTGAATACCGACTCTAAGCGTGCAAGTTACTCAAGTAGTAGCTATGGGAGGTACTGTCTATTGGCGCTCTGAACCCTTGGACCCATTGTAACCTTTGCCAAGCTATTTTTTTTGTCTTCTTAGGCAGCTTATAATGGATTTGATATCTTTCTATTGGCAACCAGAGGATAGGAAAATAAAACCGGTACCCTATCCAGCTTTCAGCACATTGCTAAACACACTGAATGTAGTTAGGTACCCTGGAGATTGCTACCTCAAGGTTAGTGGGGCTAAAAGGATTGTGTTCATGTCTTTTCTCAGTGGATTGCTGCCAAAACAAGTTGTTTTCCTGTAGGGCAGCAATCTCTATGGATCTGATGAAGTGATGACAATCCTGAAGCACTGTTAATTGTAGCTGCTGAACATGTTCAGTCATCCCTGGTTTCTTTAAGAACTGATAATATTCTATGACAAAGGTAGTTGCATTTAGTGGTTCTGGTCTTATCCAGAGAAGGCGGTTGTCTTCATTGTGCTTGGCATCCATGAAGTCATCCTACCATATAATCTGATTGTGGAGAAAGGAGGTGAATGCCCGAATTTGGATGTCCCCAACAAAAGGATTAAGGTTCAGCTGCATGTTCTCGGGGATGGCCTCGTTATGAAAATATGCCTCGCAGAGGAGGTGTTGATCCCTAGCAGATGCTTCTGTAAAGGTTTTGACAAAATCTGCTGGGTGTAGTATTGCATGGGGTCTGCCTTCTGTGATTGATTTGATTTGAAACCATGTGAGTCATTCCATAAGGAACAAGGAGTAATTGCAAGATGGTTTCCTTGTGGCCAATAGCTTTTGTGCCAAGTCAAATACCAGGGCCAATCTGTCTTTCAACTCTTTGTTCTGTTTCTTCAGGGTACGAGCTTCCTGACGTGTCTGCTCTAAAGCTTCCCAATTTGAGTAGGTATGATTTATCCAGATTTGTTTGTGCTCTTGCAAGCTTTTGGCCTGTGTAGCAGCATACTCTTTCTTCCATTTCTGTATTACTACCTTCTCATCCCATGGCTGAGTCTGTGTTTCAGCATTGCAAGTAGTGGGGTGAGGTAAGGTCTGAGTAGATTGTTCCACAAAAGTGTGGATATTGATCTGGCTGGGAGGTGTAACTTCCTCAATAGGTACTGTCTGTACAGCTTTGTTAAAAAAAAAAGAGGTTTCATTTGTTGCCATGCAAGGCTCAATCTTAATCTTGGGAGGTCCTGCTGGTTCTTGTGTTTCAGCTGTAGCTGGTTCTTGTGTGATAGCAGGTTCTTCTTCTTTGACTACAAAAGTTGAAGGAGTAGGGGGAGCTCCTGGAATTGGGACTTGAATTACCTTGTAGCCTACTTGATAGTAGATATCCCCACATTGACAACACATATATTCTTTACACGGGCTCTCTATTGTAGTCCCCTCTGACATGGTTGCTATACGAGCTAGGGTGTGCAAATTAAGTTCCTTTTCATATGCTTCCTTTTCCATGGCTAGTTCTTGCTTGTATGCTTCCAATTCAAACTTTAAAAACTCATTTTCTTGCAAGATAGAGGCCATTGTTGGTTCTGGTTGAGGGATGACTGGTTCTTGTGTGGCAGTCACAACCTCACTAGCTGGTTCTTGTGGGGCAGCTACAGGAATGGCAGCTGATTCTTGTGTTTTAGCTTCTTGATGTAAGGAAAGTAACATTGCAACACCCTGGACCTATGATTCCTACATCTCAGTATCAATATCAGCAGCTGGTTCTTGTGTTGCAGCTGTAGTTGGTTCTTGTGTGACAGCTATGGTTGGTTCTTATGTTCCAGCCACTGGATGAGTAGTTGGTTCTTGTGTTTCAACCGCTAGATGAGTAGCTGGTTCTTGTGTTTCAACTACTAAATGGGTAGCTTCTTCTTGTGTTTTAGCTACTTGATTTGAAACAGATGATGTCACAACTCCATGGGCCTTTGGTTCTTGTGAAATAGGCAAAGATTCTGACATTTGGGAGGTTGGAGGTGTACGGGGTATTAGTCGGATGGGTTGGGGGTCTAGGGCAGTGACAATAATGGTTAGCCTTGTTGAGGCCTTTGTTCATTTTCTTTGTAAGAATGGAGGAAAGAAATGAATTTTCTTTCTTTTACGTGGGGGTTTTTCTTCAATGATGGGGTAGGGGGGAATTGTCTGGCTCAGAATCATCACTAAGAATATGAAGGGCGGGAGTGGATGATTCTGGTAGAGTGTGGGGCGAGCTTGGTATGGTAGGGGGGTTAATTGGACCGATTGGTTCTGTAGGCAGACTGTTGGGTACTTCTGGAGAGTCTGGAGGGTTTTTTGGTTGTTGTTCCTGAAATTTTCAGGAATTTCAGCGGCTTCTTGGGGGTTTATAGGTGGGTTGTTTAGTGGAAGGTTTTGTTGGAAAAAACTCTTTTGGATAAGCAGTTGGACGAGACGGTGATGGGTGAGTAAAAGGACCGGGATCTTTAGCCTTTTTACAGTAATGCAACATATTTTTGAGATAACCAAGCAGATAATAAGGAATGTTCACCAATCTATTATGCCGTAAATGAGACAACAGGACAAAATCGTGCTGATAGACTACCTGGTATCGGCCTTCGTAGGTGAGGTAGTGTTTGATGAATTTTGCAACGTCCGGCCATGGAGGTGGCAAGGAACTGAGTCAGATACCCCGACCTTTGGGTTCAATTTATTCTTCTGGCAGGAAGAAGTTCTGCTGGGCATTTCAAATGATATGTTTACGGTTGAACATGCGAATGCCATTAGTGGGGAGACCCGAAACCTATGTTATCTTCTCTTATGTTACTGAAATTTGGACCCCTTGAACAATAGAATGGTCTTCCTGAAAGTTTTGAGTGAATTGCAGAACCTGTTTTTCATCATACCCCTAGAGTCTCTGAAAATAATTGAGCCATCCTACCTGCTGAAAAATTTGATAAGCTACTGGATAATGTTCTAACAGGGCTGTCGTGGCAGGTTCGTTCCGTATAACAAAGCCTCCCATAGCTATCAGCTCGGTAAAATACACCATCAAAGAGTTTGAGTAACAACTTCTGCGCGGAGTGAGTTTTCCGAGTGAAGGTATGCAAATGGTGGTAAAACACGCGAAAGGATGGTAAAATAGGAATGGCAGTGGTGAATTCATGTGAAATGATGGTATAAAAGGTTTGATATGTCCTCCCCTCCTGTCAAGTGCAGCTAATAATGATTGCACTCGAGTGGTCATAATGATTTGGAATCTTCTCATTAACTATAGCTTAACTGTATTACATAAAATTTACATACCTCGCCTTACCTTATGATTCGTGCTGCAAACAAAATATAATGCATGTCCATGGTAGTTCTACAGTAGTCGTGGTGGAGATTTTTGATTTGTTAGATGAATTGTATCAAGGATTTGCTGACTGGAAGGATGAACTATAGTATGAGAGCATAAAAGATTACTGACAAATAATGTTGAAAAGTTGGTGTTTCAGCAACAGAAAAGATGAGGTGAAACAGTTGCTGGACGGTGTTGTTTCGTTGATGAGAAAATGTGAAGAACTATTGAACAATAGTGTTTCAGCAACAAGAAAAATGGGGTGAAACAATTGTTGGACGATGTTGTTTCGTCGATGAAGAAAGTGAAGAATTGTCGGACTGTAGTTTTTTGGCAATAGGGAGAAGGCGAAAAGTTGTTGTGAATGGTGTTTCAACAATGGGGAAAGTGGTGAAAAGTTGTTGACAATGGTGTTTCAACAACAGAAAAGGAAAGGAGAAACAATTGTTGGACGGTGTTGTTTCGTCTATGAGGAAATGTGAAGAATTTTCGGACTGTAGTGTTTTGGCAATAGGGAGAAGGTGAAAAGTTGTTGTGAATGGTGTTTCAGCAATGGGGAAAGTGGTTAAAAGTTGTTGACAATGGTGTTTCAGCAACAGAAAAGGAAAGGTGAAACAATTGTTGGACGGTGTTGTTTCGTCTATGAGGAAATGTGAAGAATTGTCGAACTGTAGTGTTTTGGCAATAGGAAAAATGCGGAAAGTTGCTGTGAATGGTGTTTCAGCAATAGGGAGCATGGTAAAAGATTGTTGATAGTGGTGTTTCAGCAACAGAGGAAAGTCAAAAAGTGTTGAACAATGGTGTTTCAGCAGTGGGGAAAGTGATAAAAGGTTGTTGAATAGTGATGGGGGAAAAAAAAATGTGTGGGGTTGCTAATAGTGATGTTTCAGCAATGGGGAAAACTTGTCTCTTTATGAAGTAGGATCATCCTTTCCTAGTGGCCTGTGCTTCGATCAGGAATCTGCAAAAATCAATTGTAACATGGTATTTCTTGACAGGGATTATTAGTAAATAAAATCTAATCTAATACTAAAGAAATTAACGTAAAAGAATTAATTGCAATGAGGGGTAGAAGTCCCCCCTAAAAAGAGGTAATGGGAGTCTGCCATGCATGCAGCCTTAAAATCTTCTTTGGAAATAGGGTGCTGGTACAGATGGAGTCGATGACCATTTACAAGTAACGGTGTTTTGGAGTCATCGATTGTTAGGAGCCTTACTATTCCATTGGGGAAAACAATGTCTACCTCGTAAGGTCCAAGCCATCTTGTACGCAGTTTCCCTTGAAATTCTTTGAACCGAGAGTCATACAGTATGGCCCAATTACCTTTTTGGAACTGCTTTTTCTTGATATCTTTGTCATTCCATTTTGATCTTTGTTGTTGAATTATGGTTGTCTACTGAATGACATCTAGTCTTTTCTCCTCCAATTCATTAAGCTGCTGCAACCTGGCTTTCTCTGCATCGGTCAAATCAAGGTTGATAGCTAAAGCAGTCCTTAAGGTTTTTATTTCAAATTCCACATGAAAGACAACACTCTTTCCATAGACTAATTCATAGGGAGAGAATCCTATAGTATTTCTCCAGGTAGTTCTGTAGGCCCATAATGCTTCAGGGAGCTTGTAGGACCAATCCTTTCTATTTTCCTTCACTGTTTTTGTGAGAATGGATTCTATTACTTTGTTTGTGCTTTCCATCTATCCATTGGCTTGGGGGTGGTATGTTGTAGTCATTCTATGCTGAATATGATATTTTTGAAGGGTGGCTTTGAACCCATGAGAAGTGAAATGAGGTCCTCCATCTGTAACTAATTCTCTTGGTACTCCAAATCTAATGAAGATGTCTTTAAATAAGAAATCTATAACTGCTTCTTCGGTCGCTCTGTGGAGTGCTTTGGCTTCCACCCATTTCTTCATGTAGTCTGTGCAAACCACTATATAAACTTTTTGATTGGATGGGGGGTTGATGGGTCCTACAAAGTCTAAGGCCCATCTTTCAAATGGTTCAAGTACTATCTGGGGGTTTAATGACATTTCATCTCTATAATTAGGTTGGCCTACTCTTTGGCAGCTATCACAGGCCCGAACATATTTCTTTTCATCTTTGAAGAGTGAGGGCCAATAGTACCCCACCCTGAGAATTTTATGTGTTGTTCTCTTATCAACAAAATGCCCTCCACAAGGGCCATCATGACAAGCTTTTAGTAGATCATAAACCTCATCTTCTGTAATGCACCTTCAGATTTATTGATCAAGTCTTGTATGGAAAAGACAACCACTTATCCAACTATATTGAGAACTTTGATGAATGATACTTATTTTCTCTCGGTGGGATAGGTGTGGTGGTAACTTCCCTGCAACCAAGTAGTTAGCAATGTCTGCATACCAAGGTGAGTGGGCAGAAACTGCAAATAGATATTCATCAGGAAAGGAATCATCTACTGGGGTATCATCATCAGGTGTCAACCGAGAAAGGAAATCAGCAACTACATTCTCTTTTCCTGGTCTATCTACAATTGTAATATCAAATTCTTGCAGTAATAGTAGCCATTTGGTGACTCTAGCATTCGTGATAGGTTTGTTCATTAAGTATTTGATAGATGAGTGATCAGTATCGAAAAAAGTAGAATAGCCAGTAATGTAATGTCTAAATTTATTAATTCCATAGATAACTGCTAAGAATTCCTTCTCGGTGACTGTATAATTGAGTTCAGCAGGGGTCATATTCTTGATGATGAAATAGATAGCATAAGGGAGATGATTTTCTTCTTGTCCCAAGACAACTCCTATTGTAGTATCTGAAGCATCAGAGGATATGAAAGGGAAGTGTCCAATCAGGTCCTCTAAGAATAGGCGTTGTAGATAACTGATGTTTAAGTGTGTTAAATGCTTCCTGGAAAGAATTAGTCCATTTGAATTCAACATTTTTCATCAGTAATACAAACAGGGGAGAAGCTATTTTGGAAAAAAATTGATAAATCTTCTGTAGTATCCAACATGTCCTAAAAAACTTCTTACCTCTGTTTGGGTTTTGGGAGTAGGAAGATCCTTAATGACTTGTATCTTAGATGGGTCTACCCGAATTCCTTGAGATGAGATAAAATGTCCAAGCACTATTCCTTCACTCATCATCATATGACATTTTTCTGTACTTAAGGAGAGTTGGGCTTGTATGCATCGTTTGAGTACTTTCTCAAGGTTTTGTAGTGCTTCCTGAAAAGAAACACCATAAGGAGTAAAGTCATCCATAAATATTTCCATAGAGTCATTAATCATATCAGAAAAGATTCCTAAAACTGCTCTTTGGAAGGTTGTTGGTGCATTACATAGTCCAAATGAAAGGACTCTATAAGCAAAGGTTCCCCAAGGGCTAGTAAAAGTGGTTTTATCTTGATCTTGAGGTGCAATTTTGATCTGGTTATACCCACTGAAACCATCTAAAAAAGAGAAAAATTTCTTCCCTGACAAA
>JZKD02S0946655.1:0-13793 GCA_000966675.3 Picea glauca | reverse complement strand
TATATATATATATATATATATAGTCTTGGATTCAGTTTTGTGTGCACATTCTCTAGTTGGTGATTGCACGAGGATTGTGCATCAAATAAAGAACGCACACATTTCATAGTGTAGCGCACAATTGTGTAAGTGTGCAAAGATGGCGCACAAAAGGAAGAGTGCTCACATATAAGAGTTTTGCACACACCAGATTAAGCACACAGTTTTGAGGTCAGTGAGCCTTTGTATATATGTTGTGTTTTAAGGTTGGTGAGCCTGGATGCAAAAGGCTAGTGCGCCTGTATTGTAAATGTAATCACCACCATCACTGCATGTAGACTCAAATAAGGCAAAAAAAGACGGGGGGTTAAACTCCACGAAAAAGGAAAAAGGGGAAGATTAGGTCAAGGGAATATTTTATTAATATTTTCGGAAGTTTAATTTATGGATATGTATTTATCCTAAGTTCCCAAGGGTAGGGAACAATTCACCAAGTGGCTAAAGCTACTTTTGAAGGTGACAAGTGTTGAGTTGAAGGCATGCAATATATATTGTTGGCCTTAGTGTAATTCAAGGATTATCACTCATTCCAGGATCATTCAGACATATTTTTCTTTGCAAAGGATTACGTATTTTGCTRTAACTTATTGTCATTGCTTAACCCTRTGCTTGGGAAGKCTTGTTTACTGTTGAAGAGGTGGGTTGTTAGGCTCATGGGCATTCTCTCTAGATGAGASTTGTTGGGAATTGTTCTTTGGTGTGATGGGAATTASATACAAGGCTCTGAGACTTCCTTCCCRGCAYGTTGCTGAAGCCCCAAAAGGGAAGTCGGGCAGTCGAAGGACTATTGAGCAGAGAAGGGGCACATTTATTGGGGTGGGACATGCATGTGGGGAATGAGGGTCTGTAAGCTAGTTACAACAATTGACACCTTGGACCAAGTCTTTTGCTGAATAACAAACCATAGCCTGGCGGTAGAAACCCTTTTTCCTGTGGATTTTAATCCCCAGCTCGGGGGTGACCTATCAATGAAAGATTATGAGTGACAATGTCTATGCCTAGGAAGAATGTCTGAGTTCAACACTCAGTTGGTGACTTTTCATAAAAGATAAGTGTCCTTCACAGGCTTGTTTAATTATCATGTTCTCTAATGTTATATTTTAAATGGGTTTATCTTCTGTATGAATTGCATCTGCATATTGTGGTTAACTCTTTGCAATGTTACTACATATATATATAGGTTTCGTATTCTTGTATGGATAGTTATAAGTGTTTTCCGTTAGCTACATGTATGATGAGTCTATATATATTGTTTCACATGAGAAGTATGAAATTTATTAAGTATTCTTGTAAGTTAAACTCTATAGTATGATTAGAAGATACCAATGCATGTTATGCTTCGCCGAGTGCACAGTGAAGTAGTCCACCCACACAAAGGTGATAGAATATGTGTGCAACATTGGATTGATTGCGCAAACAATAGTATTATGTGTGTAGAGTGTTTGTGCGCACAACAATATATATGTATGTACTGAATGGCTAAGCACGCAATAGATTTGTGACACTTATTCTACTACTATAATTGTATTAAAAGAGGTATATTCGTAGGGCGAGACTCAACACAAATCTGGGCGCAATACCTTAAGGTTCTGCATAGTTAATCCGGTCTACTTGTAACATGGAGTGTTATAAGTAGTATCTGGGCACTAGGAATATTTGAAGTAGCATTGTACATTAGTGAGATTGGGGCTACTACAAAAAATATCCTAGAGATAAAAGTTTAGATTGTGTGATGTGGATTGACTTAGGAGGTTGGGGAGGTTACATCTAGCTTCGAGACACTGCCTTGAATTGGTGGGGAAACCTGGAGAGATATTTTCACCTCAATTCAAACACCATCTCTTGGGAATTATTTGAGGAGAGATTTCGGAAAAAGCACCTGCCTGTTTTCTATGAAGAATAACAAGTAGGAGCCTTTCATGTTGTAGTTCAGGGAGGCCATATAGTAGAAGAATATGAGATCAGATTCATGGAACTAGTTAAGTATGTCTCATACATAAACATCGATCATTGTTAGGAAGATCTCTTTGTGTATGGGTTGAATCATAAGATAAGGGCCCTAGTGTGAATGTGGAAACCATATTTAGTTGTTGAAGTAGTTGAAAATGCATGTTATGTGGAAGAAATTTTGGATATCAAAGGGGGCATGGGATCTATCATTCCATAATAGTCAAGATTTGTGGGGAAGCCCCCTTGGAATTTCTCTAGGGGAGAAAATTCTAGACCACCTCCTTATGGGAACATAGCTACACCTAGAGTTGTTGTGGCATGTGTTTCAATGGAAGCAAGTGCAATATCTTAGGCATCATCATGAACTTATGCTAGTCCAAGGTATTCTAATCGAAATTATTTTTGAGGAACGATATGAAGGAAGAAATATAACAGATATATAACAAAGAAATACATAGAGATATGTCAAGGAACACAATAATACAATAAAGCTCAGATTCTATTAATGACTGTCTGGAATACAAAAGGCTATAAAATGCAAAACCACACAAGCTAGCTAGAATGGTGGTAGCTTATCTTTGAGAAGAGATGTGTCGTTTATGCTCATTAAAAAAAAAAAAACTAATTATAATGAGGCTCCAAAGGCATTGTTGGACCTCGACCAAGTTTTGAGGAAACATTGGTCGAGTTTGACCACTTCTGGACTTCGATAGGCTAGTTGAAGATGGAGCACCTAGGCGAAGCTGACATCGAGGGATCTCAATTATTTTGTGTACCCAAAAAGGGGTTCATTAGGGTTTGTTGGCCCTTGACCAAGTTTTGGGAGATTCTTGGTCATGTTGACCTATTTTCGGACTTCGACAGCATGTCGATGATGGAGAGAAAGATGAAGCAGAGATCGTGGGATCTCAGCCCCATTTGGGGTTGTTTTTGGGATTTGAGAATATGTAACGGGAATGGGATGTTGGCCCATGGGTTTACCCATGTTTAGGCCTATTTTGTAAAGTATAAATATATGTCTAGTCAATGTAAGGAGAGGAGAATAGGAATCTATGTGATGTAAGGTCAATAAGATAAGTGCTAAGTGAAAGTTCTTTGTGCATACTGTGAGAACTTGTAGAGCTAAGTGAAAGTGGTTGTAACAGTCTGTGAAAGGCTTTGTGCTAGACCTAGCTCGAGGAAGGNTGTTGAGTTGAAGGCATGCAATATATATTGTTGGCCTTAGTGTAATTCAAGGATTATCACTCATTCCAGGATCATTCAGACATATTTTTCTTTGCAAAGGATTACGTATTTTGCTATAACTTATTGTCATTGCTTAACCCTGTGCTTGGGAAGTCTTGTTTACTGTTGAAGAGGTGGGTTGTTAGGCTCATGGGCATTCTCTCTAGATGAGAGTTGTTGGGAATTGTTCTTTGGTGTGATGGGAATTAGATACAAGGCTCTGAGACTTCCTTCCCAGCATGTTGCTGAAGCCCCAAAAGGGAAGTCGGGCAGTCGAAGGACTATTGAGCAGAGAAGGGGCACATTTATTGGGGTGGGACATGCATGTGGGGAATGAGGGTCTGTAAGCTAGTTACAACAATTGACACCTTGGACCAAGTCTTTTGCTGAATAACAAACCATAGCCTGGCGGTAGAAACCCTTTTTCCTGTGGATTTTAATCCCCAGCTCGGGGGTGACCTATCAATGAAAGATTATGAGTGACAATGTCTATGCCTAGGAAGAATGTCTGAGTTCAACACTCAGTTGGTGACTTTTCATAAAAGATAAGTGTCCTTCACAGGCTTGTTTAATTATCATGTTCTCTAATGTTAAATTTTAAATGGGTTTATCTTCTGTATGAATTGCATCTGCATATTGTGGTTAACTCTTTGCAATGTTACTACATATATATATATAGGTTTCGTATTCTTGTATGGATAGTTATAAGTGTTTTCCATTAGCTACATGTATGATGAGTCTATATATATTGTTTCACATGAGAAGTATGAAATTTATTAAGTATTCTTGTAAGTTAAACTCTATAGTATGATTAGAAGATACCGATGCATGTTATGCTTCGCCGAGTGCACAGTGAAGTAGTCCACCCACACAAAGGTGATAGAATATGTGTGCAACATTGGATTGATTGCGCAAATAGTAGTATTATGTGTCTAGAGTGTTTGTGTGCACAACAATATATATGTATGTACTGAATGGCTAAGCACGCAATAGATTTGTGACACTTATTCTACTACTATAATTGTATTAAAAGAGGTATATTCGTAGGGTGAGACTCAACACAAATCTGGGCGCAATACCTTAAGGTTCTGCATAGTTAATCCGGTCTACTTGTAACATGGAGTGTTATAAGTAGTATCTGGGCACTAGGAATATTTGAAGTAGCATTGTACATTAGTGAGATTGGGGCTACTACAAAAAATATCCTAGAGATAAAAGTTTAGATTGTGTGATGTGGATTGACTTAGGAGGTTGGGGAGGTTACATCTAGCTTCGAGACACTGCCTTGAATTGGTGGGGAAACCTGGAGAGATATTTTCACCTCAATTCAAACACCATCTCTTGGGAATTATTTGAGGAGAGATTTCGGAAAAAGCACCTGCCTGTTTTCTATGAAGAATAACAAGTAGGAGCCTTTCATGTTGTAGTTCAGGGAGGCCATATAGTAGAAGAATATGAGATCAGATTCATGGAACTAGTTAAGTATGTCTCATACATAAACATCGATCATTGTTAGGAAGATCTCTTTGTGTATGGGTTGAATCATAAGATAAGGGCCCTAGTGTGAATGTGGAAACCATATTTAGTTGTTGAAGTAGTTGAAAATGCATGTTATGTGGAAGAAATTTTGGATATCAAAGGGGGCATGGGATCTATCATTCCATAATAGTCAAGATTTGTGGGGAAGCCCCCTTGGAATTTCTCTAGGGGAGAAAATTCTAGACCACCTCCTTATGGGAACATAGCTACACCTAGAGTTGTTGTGGCATGTGTTTCAATGGAAGCAAGTGCAATATCTTAGGCATCATCATGAACTTATGCTAGTCCAAGGTATTCTAATCGAAATTATTTTTGAGGAACGATATGAAGGAAGAAATATAACAGATATATAACAAAGAAATACATAGAGATATGTCAAGGAACACAATAATACAATAAAGCTCAGATTCTATTAATGACTGTCTGGAATACAAAAGGCTATAAAATGCAAAACCACACAAGCTAGCTAGAATGGTGGTAGCTTATCTTTGAGAAGAGATGTGTCGTTTATGCTCATTAAAAAAAAAAAAACTAATTATAATGAGGCTCCAAAGGCATTGTTGGACCTCGACCAAGTTTTGAGGAAACATTGGTCGAGTTTGACCACTTCTGGACTTCGATAGGCTAGTTGAAGATGGAGCACCTAGGCGAAGCTGACATCGAGGGATCTCAATTATTTTGTGTACCCAAAAAGGGGTTCATTAGGGTTTGTTGGCCCTTGACCAAGTTTTGGGAGATTCTTGGTCATGTTGACCTATTTTCGGACTTCGACAGCATGTCGATGATGGAGAGAAAGATGAAGCAGAGATCGTGGGATCTCAGCCCCATTTGGGGTTGTTTTTGGGATTTGAGAATATGTAACGGGAATGGGATGTTGGCCCATGGGTTTACCCATGTTTAGGCCTATTTTGTAAAGTATAAATATATGTCTAGTCAATGTAAGGAGAGGAGAATAGGAATCTATGTGATGTAAGGTCAATAAGATAAGTGCTAAGTGAAAGTTCTTTGTGCATACTGTGAGAACTTGTAGAGCTAAGTGAAAGTGGTTGTAACAGTCTGTGAAAGGCTTTGTGCTAGACCTAGCTCGAGGAAGGAGGATCTGGCAAGGTGTGCGTAGATCTCCTGTCCTATGCGGAGTAGGCTTTTTGTGGCTCTGTGCACGTAGATGACTGATTGAAGCTAATAAAGAAGAAGAGTTTGTGGACGTAGCCCCAGGGTGGGGGTGAACCATGTAAATACTGTGTTATTCTGCTCTATGCGATGCTTTGATGTGTTATTTGCTAAGTGCTTGATATAGATAGATAGATAGATCTATTTATGCTTTGTTCTTATGATGAATTTGGATGTTAGATCTGATATAAGTGAATGTGCTTAGTGCTTGAACTACTAGATCTGGTCCGTTTATATATGCTAAGTTCTTAAATAATTTAGATTAGGGTGAATGCTGCGATGCTATGTCTTCTCTGTGGAGTAGATATTGGTTAAAAAATAATGAACTGACGGTTCTAAGTGCTCTATTAAGTATTATAATCACAGATCTGTGTCCCAGCTAAGGTTGCAGACATCTGAGTCCTGCAACCACCCCTGCCTCTACCTCGGGTGAGACTTCATCTGTTTCGCAGGTGTTGCCGAAAGGGTAGGTAGTTAGGGTTTTTTTGGTGCACTGTTGTAGTGTTGAACCTTGGGTCTGCCCTCGTGCCAACAAATGGTTCCATTTCCAGGACCTGAAACTGTGATTGCTCGGAACTAAGGAAGAAGAAGCTTTGTGAAAAGACCCGTCTTGAAATTGTGAAATCTCTGTGTGTAAATCTGTTGCTCTAGTGCGCAGTACTCTACTTAGCTTAACAAGCTCTGTGCTAAGGAAAATAAGTCCGATCTGAAGAAAAGAGGTAATATCCAAAATATTTGTGCTCTAAGAAAGGTAAAAGTGAGAATTTTTTATTAAAAGAGGTAAGATCTGAAAGCTCCGTGCTTCGATAAATGTAAGAATATTGAAAAGTTCTAGATCTGAAATATTTGTGCTCTGTAGAAGTTAGATAAGTGGAAATTTTTGTTTCGACAGTATGGATCTAGATATATTCAATATATTCTATCCTAGCTTGAAAACTAGGGTATTAATAGATGAAAGAAGATTTGATATGAGTAGATCTGATAAGAATAGTGAAAAATATGTTATACCTATGCATAGAAAGAATGTTTGGACTAATAAGTGTATGYGGGACCCTATAAAGAAATGCTTGTAGGTTAGCTACCATGATCCTAGTGTGCAGTACAAGAAAGGTTGGGGATCATTTAAAAGAAAGAGAGGATTAACCCTCTGTTACAATTGTAGAAAACCGAGACATCTTGCTAAGGAATGACCTGGGAGAAGACCTAGTTGTCTTTGTTGTAAAGCTATGAACCATGAATGATAACTAATCTTGAAGAAATGAACACGAGACAAGAAAACCCTAAGGTAGATCCAAAAACTAAGATTATGGCAGAACCCCAAAAAGAATAAAAAATAATATTGCTACAGATGAAAGAAACCCTGAATGACCACCGACATGTCAGATTATCAGAGATCTTCAAAGAAAAGGGATGCCTTGAAGAAAGAATAGGAGACTTCAACATTGACTGTGTTCTAGATGAGGAAACAAAGGTGAATATCATGACAGAGAGAACTTGGGAAGCTATAGGGAGGCCTGCTATGATTCCTTCATTAGGAGGGATATGACTATTCAAAGGAAAGATGACAAACCTATGTGGAAAGATCACCTGGATACCTATGAATGCCAATGGAACTTCGACAGAGGAATCTTTTGAGATTTATTAAGAACAATGCCCCATTTACCATGCTATTAGGAAAACCTTGGATTGAAAAAGATCAATCCAGAAGGCAAGAAGAAGAAGAAGCTTTAGAGCAGAAGAAGCAAGAGTTAAAAGAATTCATGACTAGAAGGATCACACACTTGATTGAAGAACAAAAGAACATATCGAAGCTATTTAGCACCAAAGACCCAGATGTTGAAGTTGCAAGAACACTAGAAGACCCACAGAAGATTGAAGTTCCTATTCCAGATAAAGAAGAAGGACCAACCTCGAAAATTAGGAAAGAATCTCAACAACGTGAAGTAACTATGCCAAAAGAAGTTATGAATCGGAATGGAAAAAGGCATGATGAGATGAAGCTCACTGGGAAGAAGGCTAGAAAGATAAGTAAGAAGAGAGATAAGAGCGAAAATTTGCAGAAGGTTCCAGAAGGAACGTCATCGAAGGAAAATTTTCAAAATGGGAACTTCGCCGGGATATCAGAACAACGACACATGGCACTTCGCCATGACGAAGCAATATAGCGATTGGGGAGATTATAATCATTAGACCAATGCACTGAATGGGTAGAAAGAAATTTATGGATAGACAACTCGCCATCCGACCGTTGGGACCGAGCCATAACGGACAGAACAGAGTTAATGAAGGCTTCATACCTGTTGCAAGCAACCTGTTGCTGAGTTACCTATTTATCCCATCGTGCCATGCACCGAGAACACTTTTGCCAATTGTGAATTTGAGCTCACAGACTTGTTGATTTTACACTGTGGTCATTGTGCTATTTCCTTCTATCTTATTGCAGTGTCTAATTTACCCTCCAAACCCGAGATTATTAACCCCGAGTGTGTATGTTAGACGAGTTGAGTGCTGTCGAGAAAGTTGTTGAAGAAGTTCTGATCAACCTCATGAATGAAAGAATCATGTAGATGTGTACAAGTGTACAAGCGTCGTCGACGAGAGGANGAGACTCAACACAAATCTGGGCGCAATACCTTAAGGTTCTGCATAGTTAATCCGGTCTACTTGTAACATGGAGTGTTATAAGTAGTATCTGGGCACTAGGAATATTTGAAGTAGCATTGTACATTAGTGAGATTGGGGCTACTACAAAAAATATCCTAGAGATAAAAGTTTAGATTGTGTGATGTGGATTGACTTAGGAGGTTGGGGAGGTTACATCTAGCTTCGAGACACTGCCTTGAATTGGTGGGGAAACCTGGAGAGATATTTTCACCTCAATTCAAACACCATCTCTTGGGAATTATTTGAGGAGAGATTTCGGAAAAAGCACCTGCCTGTTTTCTATGAAGAATAACAAGTAGGAGCCTTTCATGTTGTAGTTCAGGGAGGCCATATAGTAGAAGAATATGAGATCAGATTCATGGAACTAGTTAAGTATGTCTCATACATAAACATCGATCATTGTTAGGAAGATCTCTTTGTGTATGGGTTGAATCATAAGATAAGGGCCCTAGTGTGAATGTGGAAACCATATTTAGTTGTTGAAGTAGTTGAAAATGCATGTTATGTGGAAGAAATTTTGGATATCAAAGGGGGCATGGGATCTATCATTCCATAATAGTCAAGATTTGTGGGGAAGCCCCCTTGGAATTTCTCTAGGGGAGAAAATTCTAGACCACCTCCTTATGGGAACATAGCTACACCTAGAGTTGTTGTGGCATGTGTTTCAATGGAAGCAAGTGCAATATCTTAGGCATCATCATGAACTTATGCTAGTCCAAGGTATTCTAATCGAAATTATTTTTGAGGAACGATATGAAGGAAGAAATATAACAGATATATAACAAAGAAATACATAGAGATATGTCAAGGAACACAATAATACAATAAAGCTCAGATTCTATTAATGACTGTCTGGAATACAAAAGGCTATAAAATGCAAAACCACACAAGCTAGCTAGAATGGTGGTAGCTTATCTTTGAGAAGAGATGTGTCGTTTATGCTCATTAAAAAAAAAAAAACTAATTATAATGAGGCTCCAAAGGCATTGTTGGACCTCGACCAAGTTTTGAGGAAACATTGGTCGAGTTTGACCACTTCTGGACTTCGATAGGCTAGTTGAAGATGGAGCACCTAGGCGAAGCTGACATCGAGGGATCTCAATTATTTTGTGTACCCAAAAAGGGGTTCATTAGGGTTTGTTGGCCCTTGACCAAGTTTTGGGAGATTCTTGGTCATGTTGACCTATTTTCGGACTTCGACAGCATGTCGATGATGGAGAGAAAGATGAAGCAGAGATCGTGGGATCTCAGCCCCATTTGGGGTTGTTTTTGGGATTTGAGAATATGTAACGGGAATGGGATGTTGGCCCATGGGTTTACCCATGTTTAGGCCTATTTTGTAAAGTATAAATATATGTCTAGTCAATGTAAGGAGAGGAGAATAGGAATCTATGTGATGTAAGGTCAATAAGATAAGTGCTAAGTGAAAGTTCTTTGTGCATACTGTGAGAACTTGTAGAGCTAAGTGAAAGTGGTTGTAACAGTCTGTGAAAGGCTTTGTGCTAGACCTAGCTCGAGGAAGGCGGATCTGGCAAGGTGTGCGTAGATCTCCTGTCCTATGCGGAGTCGGCTTTTTGTGGCTCTGTGCATGTAGATGACTGATTGAAGCTAATAAAGAAGAAGAGTTGGTGGACGTAGCCCCAGGGTGGGGGTGAACCATGTAAATACTGTGTTATTCTGCTCTATACGATGCTTTGATGTGTTATTTGCTAAGTGCTTGATATATATAGATAGATAGATCTATTTATGATTTGTTCTAATGATGAATTTGGATGTTAGATCTGATATAAGTGAATGTGCTTAGTGCTTGAACTACTAGATCTGGTCCGTTTATATATGCTAAGTGCTTAAATAATTTAGATTAGGGTGAATGCTGCGATGCTCTATCTTCTCTGTGGAGTAGATATTGGTTAAAAAATAATGAACTGATGGTTCTAAGTGCTCTATTAAGTATTATAATCACAGATCTGTGTCCCAGCTAAGGTTGCAGACATCTGAGTCCTGCAACCACCCCTGCCTCTACCTCGGGTGAGACTTCATCTATTTCGCAGGTGTTGCCGAAAGGGTAGGTAGTTAGGGTTTTGTTGGTGCACTGTTGTAGTGTTGAACCTTGGGTCTGCCCTCGTGCCAACAAATGGTTCCATTTCCAGGACCTGAAACTGTGATTGCTAGGAACTAAGGAAGAAGAAGCTTTGTGAAAAGACCCGTCTTGAAATTGTGAAAGCTCTGTGTGTAAATCTGTTGCTCTAGTGCGCAGTACTCTACTTAGTTTAACAAGCTCTGTGCTAAGGAAAATAAGTCCGATCTGAAGAAAAGAGGTAAGATCCGAAATATTTGTGCTCTAAGAAAGGTAAAAGTGAGATTTTTTTATTAAAAGAGGTAAGATCTGAAAGCTCCGTGCTTCGATAAATGTAAGAATATTGAAAAGTTCTAGATCTGAAAGATTTGTGCTCTGTAGAAGTTAGATAAGTGGAAATTTTTGTTTCGACAGTATGGATCTAGATATATTCAATATATTCTATCCTAGCTTGAAAACTAGGGTATTAATAGATGAAAGAAGATTTGATATGAGTAGATCTGATAAGAATAGTGAAAAATATGTTATACCTATGCATAGAAAGAATGTTTGGACTAATAAGTGTATGYGGGACCCTATAAAGAAATGCTTGTAGGTTAGCTACCATGATCCTAGTGTGCAGTACAAGAAAGGTTGGGGATCATTTAAAAGAAAGAGAGGATTAACCCTCTGTTACAATTGTAGAAAACCGAGACATCTTGCTAAGGAATGACCTGGGAGAAGACCTAGTTGTCTTTGTTGTAAAGCTATGAACCATGAATGATAACTAATCTTGAAGAAATGAACACGAGACAAGAAAACCCTAAGGTAGATCCAAAAACTAAGATTATGGCAGAACCCCAAAAAGAATAAAAAATAATATTGCTACAGATGAAAGAAACCCTGAATGACCACCGACATGTCAGATTATCAGAGATCTTCAAAGAAAAGGGATGCCTTGAAGAAAGAATAGGAGACTTCAACATTGACTGTGTTCTAGATGAGGAAACAAAGGTGAATATCATGACAGAGAGAACTTGGGAAGCTATAGGGAGGCCTGCTATGATTCCTTCATTAGGAGGGATATGACTATTCAAAGGAAAGATGACAAACCTATGTGGAAAGATCACCTGGATACCTATGAATGCCAATGGAACTTCGACAGAGGAATCTTTTGAGATTTATTAAGAACAATGCCCCATTTACCATGCTATTAGGAAAACCTTGGATTGAAAAAGATCAATCCAGAAGGCAAGAAGAAGAAGAAGCTTTAGAGCAGAAGAAGCAAGAGTTAAAAGAATTCATGACTAGAAGGATCACACACTTGATTGAAGAACAAAAGAACATATCGAAGCTATTTAGCACCAAAGACCCAGATGTTGAAGTTGCAAGAACACTAGAAGACCCACAGAAGATTGAAGTTCCTATTCCAGATAAAGAAGAAGGACCAACCTCGAAAATTAGGAAAGAATCTCAACAACGTGAAGTAACTATGCCAAAAGAAGTTATGAATCGGAATGGAAAAAGGCATGATGAGATGAAGCTCACTGGGAAGAAGGCTAGAAAGATAAGTAAGAAGAGAGATAAGAGCGAAAATTTGCAGAAGGTTCCAGAAGGAACGTCATCGAAGGAAAATTTTCAAAATGGGAACTTCGCCGGGATATCAGAACAACGACACATGGCACTTCGCCATGACGAAGCAATATAGCGATTGGGGAGATTATAATCATTAGACCAATGCACTGAATGGGTAGAAAGAAATTTATGGATAGACAACTCGCCATCCGACCGTTGGGACCGAGCCATAACGGACAGAACAGAGTTAATGAAGGCTTCATACCTGTTGCAAGCAACCTGTTGCTGAGTTACCTATTTATCCCATCGTGCCATGCACCGAGAACACTTTTGCCAATTGTGAATTTGAGCTCACAGACTTGTTGATTTTACACTGTGGTCATTGTGCTATTTCCTTCTATCTTATTGCAGTGTCTAATTTACCCTCCAAACCCGAGATTATTAACCCCGAGTGTGTATGTTAGACGAGTTGAGTGCTGTCGAGAAAGTTGTTGAAGAAGTTCTGATCAACCTCATGAATGAAAGAATCATGTAGATGTGTACAAGTGTACAAGCGTCGTCGACGAGAGGANAATTGTTTACAGAGGTAGAAGGCCAAGGAGCAGAGCTAGATCAGGTTTCCACAACAGCTGAACAACGTCTAGAAGGACCTATCAATGATGCATTCATGCAAGAGTTCACTGAACAGGAGGCCGTAGCACAACAACAAGTCGAAGTAGCATGAGCCAAGCTCGAGGTGTTTGAAGCAGAACTAGTCAGACCAGAGTGACTCGGGACGAGTCACAGGTGAGTGTTGGGGGCCTATTGGCCCTTGACCAAGTTTTGGGAGATTGTTGGTAATGTTGACCTATTTTGGGACTTCGATAGCTTGTCAAAGACGGAGCGAAGGAAGAAGCAGAGATCATGGGATCTCGACCCCTTTTTGGGTCCTTTTTGGGATTTGGGAATATGTAATGGGAATGGGATGTCAACCCATGGGTTTACCCATGTTTAGGCCTATTTTGTAAAGTATAAATAGAAGTCTAGGCAATGTAAGGAGAGGAGAATATGCATCTATGTGATGTAAGGTCGATAAGTTAAGTGCTAAGTGAAAGTGCTCTGTGCATACTATGAGAACTTGTAGAGCTAAGTGCAAGTGGTTGTAACAGACTGTGAAAGGCTTTGTGCTAGACCTAGCTTGGGGAAGGAGGATCTGGCAAGGTGCACCCAGATCTCCTGTCCTATGCAGAGTAGGGTTTTTGTGGCTCTATGCATGTAGATGACTGATTGAAGCTAATAAAGAAGAAGAGTTGGTGGACGTAGCCCCAGGGTGGGGGTGAACCACGTAAATACTGTGTTATTCTGCTCTGTATGATGGTCTGATGTGTTATTTGCTAAGTGCTTGATATAGATAGATAGATAGATCTATTTATGATTTGTGCTTATGATGAATCTGAATGTTAGATCTGATATACATGAATGTTCTTAGTGCTTGAACTTCTATATCTAGTCTGTTTATATATGCTAAGTGCTTAAATAATTTAGATTAGGGTGAATGTTGCGATGCTCTGTCTTCTCTGTGGAGTAGATATTGGTT
>JZKD02S0946600.1:0-13793 GCA_000966675.3 Picea glauca | reverse complement strand
ATTAGGGAAATCTCTAAAAAATAGGGCTAATTTCCTCCTTGGCTAACTGATGCATTACTTGGCCAATTTAGTGTTTTGACATGCGTTGGATTCCCAAAAATATCCTCCATGCGTTTCTCTTCCTTCATAAAGACAAAATGCATTGCTTCAAGCTTATTTACTCCCTCACACTTCCTAGAATGCACCTCTCACTCTCCTTCCTCCCACCTTGCATGTGCCACATCTCTCTCTCTCTCCTATTCCTAAGTCTTTTCCTCAACATGTGCGCCTATCTAGAGCTTAGATCTCACACATGGGCTCTAAATTTCTTACTTTACTCTTCCTATGGTGCGCCCTCCCTAAAAAATAAGGTGCATCTCTCTCTCTCTCTCTTATGCCCATTGGTTCCTCCCTTTCACTCATTAATTGCAGCCTCCCTTTTAGCATGCACTTAACCTATTTCCTAACCTCTACTTTTCTCATTCCCCAATTCCTATTTTCCTCACACTGCTCTCCTATTCTCACACTCCCATGCACATTCCTCAAGGTTTCTAGTGCGCAACTCCTCCTCTCTCTTTTACCACGCCTTAACACTTATTCTTTCCTCACATGTGGGATCTTCACTCCACTTTCTCATGCGCATGCACCCTTATCTCTCCCACTTATCTTTTCCTCATTCATGCACATGCTTACTCTCTCTATTCTACCTCCTATGTGCTATAGTCTCTTTTCCTTTGTAAGTCCGCCATTGGTACTATATATTGGATGGTCTACATTGATTATTGGTCGGATTTTTGCAGCAACAACATACTCTTTTCTTCTCCCTTCTCTCTCATTCTCTAGTCCAGCTACTTTCTCTTAGAGCAAGGGTGATCATTGTACCGGTTGTGGACTTGTTGATTGTGGCGCAATCAATCCTTTGGCAAGCCTATAATAAAGAAGTTTTGTGTTTGTTTCCGAACATTCCTTCTTGTTGGTACTTTGTGTAATTTTTGCAATTAGATTAGTAGTTCATCCGATTCATTGTGATATCTGTCTGTCTCTTGAGTAGTTTCTCTTCGGTTTTCTTCTATCTTCTTTTGTGCTAACCCTGCAGGATCCCTCCAAGCTACAAAAGTATCTCTTCCCCCACATTTTGGGCAGTTTTTACACGCTGTCCAAGACATATCAGCAGCTGTTTTTTGTCACTTTTTGCAGAAAATCAGACTTCAAGACAGCATCAAAGTACCCTAGGGACTCCCCCCTGAGGCTGGCAAGCACCAGCCCAAATGGAGAGGGGTCTAGCCCGTGACAATTTGGGGCTTTTCTCCTTTAATTAGCTGCTTTTCCATCACTGTTTTTTTCTGTTATATCAGCACAATTGGAGAGTGAAAAAGTGTGCTAATAGGCTCAAAATCGGATGAAGCAACAGGTTGATCAACATCGTTTCAAATGCCATTTTGTCGAAGGGGATCAGGTGTTCCTCCATTTACAGCCTTATAAGTAGACCTCACTCAAAGACAACCACCACCAAAAGCTTTCTCCCAAGTTTTATTGCCCTTATAAAGTCCTCAAACTTATTCGTCCAGTGGCTTACGAATTGGAACTTCCAAGCCACTCTAAAATTTCTCCAATCTTTTATGTCTCTTGCTTAAAGAAAGTGGTCAGCTTTAATTCTCGTATTCAAACTTGCCTTCTAGAACTAGATGAAGAAGGTTCCATTTGGTTGCATCCCGAGGCTGTCTTCAACAAAAGAGAGCGACGTCTCCTCTAGCGCACTATACAAGAGGTCTTGATACAATGGAAGGATTCACAGCCTGAGGATGCCACATGGGAACCAACAAAAATCCTTCAATTCCCTCATCTCCAGCCTTAAGGACAATGCTGCTTTATAAGGGGGAGGGTATGTTAGGGTCCTACCATAACCCCCTTAAGTAGATAGATAGGTTGCAATGTTTTGAGGCCATCTCTATTAAATAAGGCCCATGTAGTAGATATATTGTAAAAGCGATAATTGTAAGAAGGCTTACTAGAAGGTTCGGCCTGCTAGAAAGTTCCTAGGAGGTTAGATAGAAATTATATAATGAAGTAGAACCAAGGTAATGTGATGTCTGGTGAAACTTATTGTAATTGAGCTTTGCTCATCTAGAGGTTGCCTCCTCGAAGAGTCAAGTGAACATTGTTTTCATCAACAAAGGTATTGTTTTTTGTGGTATTCTGGTTCTTCTACAATTGCCTATTGCTGTTATAATCTATCGTTTCTGCTCTAAATCTTGCTATATTTGTTATTTCTGCTCTGAATCTTCTATTTTGCTAATAAAAAACACCAGAGACTTTAACTTTGTGTTATGCTTGACATCAAACCTCTTGTATCATATATTGGTTGCATTTGCTTACTTGAGTGGATTATAGGAGAAAGATGGGGCTTATCCTCTTGGACTATACTATTTTAGTAGAATACTTTGTGGTTAAGGATCACCAATTAGAAAGAGTTGTTGCATAACGATACCCAAGCAGATTGGAATAAGCAGTCAATGGATTAGGACATGGTTCTACTCATTCTTTTCTCTTCTATTGAACACAATTTATTATTAGAGATGTGAGATTCTCTTGTTTTCAACTGCCTATTCTTTACTCTTTTCACACTTACTAAGATTGGTTGTATTTCTAGAGTCAAGTTCTCTATCTCCTCATCTGCATTGCCCTTCTAAAATTCCCGACTTATTGCTGACTTAACATCAATTTCACACTTGTTGTTGTCTTGTCACATTGTAAGCTGTCTAGATGATCAATTTTTCCTCATTTTCTTGATATCATTTTTTCAATTTTCCTTGATTCCTTGTAGCACTGATGTAGGAACATCTCTCTTCTAGGGACAGCTTTTGAGATTGGCGAATTATTTCCATTATACACCATTTTGCAGTAGGATGGACGCATTAGAGGAGAAAGAGAGCAGTGTGGAGGAGCTTGTGTTTCCCTCATTTGTCAGATCTCTCTACCATATTGACGGTTGGAAATCATGCGGACAATTGGGAGGTATGGACAAGGAGAACCTTAGATAGATTCCTCGGAAATGCCTACCATCTGATCTCTCCCTCTAGATCGAGGACCATAAACTCACCAACAAGTTGAACCTTAGGAGAAGTTGACAAGATAAGAAGAGGACTTGCATTCGAAACTTTGAATCCTCCATGTCTCTTGGTTGGGATCTCAACATTGAGGTCAACACCATTTTGGGGTCAATGGGTGTTTGTTGAATGAGTAATATTATTTTTCGGAAAGGAGGTGACATTCACAGATTCCAACTCTCACAAAGGAGAAGAATACTCATAGAGATAGGGGATAAAAATGAAGAGAAAAAAATGAAGGGGAGAGATGAGAGTAGAGAAGAAGGAAACAGAGAGGTTAAATACTCTCACAACTGCAACAAACAAGAAGAAACAAAGCCCAAGAATGCCATTGTCGGCCTAGTAGGGACTTAGATTAGCAGGCATGTCATTTTTGATGTTTTTGGTGAAGAATTTTGGCCTAGAGTTAGAACAATAGTAAGAGGTCATTGAGACATGCATGTAAATCTTTTGATGTTTTGAAGGTTAATCAATGTACTGGTTAAGTGTGGTTTTCTCCATTGCATGCTTGTTTAATTATACAGTATGTGCACTTCCAAATTTGTGTGTTGTGTGCTTTGAGTTTTAATTGCAGCCTTGTAGCTTGCACCAATGTGGTATCAAAGCGGTATTGATACGTGCATGTGAGTAAAAATGATTCTAGCAAAGAGAGCTTGATGGGAGCAAGACATAGTTCGAATGGACAATTGCTGGGTAGAACTATGAGAAGGGAAATTTGACAAGAAAATAATAGTATGTGGCACACAGAAGAGGAGTAGGAATACCAGTTTAGGGTCGAGGGAAGTTACTAAGTTGTTGAAGCCATGTCTGTTAGGATGGATGCCATGGGAGCAACCTAAAGAAGAGGAGTTACTATGGATATTTGTGATGATGAGCAAGAACTAGAAGTTCCACAAGAAGTTGAAGAAGCCCAAATTCTAGAGGAGAGGCTTATAAGGGCATTGATAGATTTGAGAGGTAGACTAAAAGCGGAAACCCCTACTCAGGAAGCTTAAACCTAAAGGAATTAATTGACTGGATTGGAGACATGGAGAAGTTCTTCAAATTCAAACAAATTGAAGACCTCAAGAGAGTGAAGTTTGCATGCACCAAGCTGAAAGGGCATGCATCCCCATGGTGGGATAATTTGCAATTGGACGAAAAAGGGCAAGGAGAAAACAAAGGATTGGGACACGGTTGCCAAGTTGAAGGGTAAATTTTTGCTTGTGCACTACTAGTTAAATTTGTTTAGGAAGCTTCAATACCCGAGAGAGAGGGTGATCGACTTGAAGGAATGCATTGAAGAATTCTAAAGGTTGTCGATTAGATCTGAACAAAGTGATGAGTATGACGGAGGCTATTGTAAGATACATTAATGCTCTCTGATATGTTATCCAATATGAGCTTAGCATGGTGAGAATTTGTTTTGTTGAGGAGGCATATCAGCTTGCCTTGAAGGCCGATGACACATTGTCAAGAAAACGACAAATTTCTTGAGGTAGAGGAGCAAGAGGCAGAGGTATAAACATTGTTTGGAAGAGGATAAACTAATTGAAAAAAGGAGAAGAGGCCATCACAAATGGTACTAGCCAACAATTCAAGGGAAATTATGACACCTCTAGAGGACGTGGGGCTCCTAAAAGAGGAGGAGGAAGATTCAATGGAGCATGGTTCAAGTGCAGAGTGCAAGGGAATTGAGCTTATTGTAGAAATTCAAGAATCGGGCAATTAATGCAACTTCCAAAATTTCATCTCAAACATGAAGTTTTTTGGATCTATTCCATGTGAACTTTCAACCTTAGGGCTGAGCTGAAATATTAAATTACAACAATAACATTTCACTTCCTTTCAGCCCAATTTCATCTAGCAGTGCAAGAGAATAAATACCATTTAAGAGTACTTCATTACCACAATGCTACAGCCCTTAAGGCACACCTCTTTTTTTTATAACCGAAATTGGGGAATTTTATATTAATAAAAAGTTGCAGCATAAACTCACAACAAAGTTACATAAAAAATGGATTCTTGCCTGAATTTTGGTGACCAAAAAAGGATCCTGACTGTGTCCAAGGCTAACGCTACCAGCTGAGGGAAACTTCCAGTACAACATTATTTTGAAATATCTAATAGTATATATTCGACAGAAGAGACCTCAAATCCTATAAACATTAAAATACATTTCTGTTTACGGATCAGAAGGAGAGTCAACTAACAGTTGCCACCTTGCCTCCTGCGGTTGCTTTCTTGTCTTCAACAATATTGCTTGTCCTTCCACCCGGGCCAAATGGCTTTGGACCTCGGTTTCCATATCTGGCTTAGGGGATCTGATTACTGAAAGAGCCATAGCATTGGTTTCACCATACTTCTTAGTTGATAAATAGACCAGGAGAGGATGCAATTCATGAATTTCATTTTCCATAGTTGAAATGTGCTTCTTCTGCTGAAGAAGAATACCCATGATGATCTCCACCTTGAGATTGGAGCTGTTTGTCTGAATTGTTATCTGATTAGAGAGTGACTGTAAGGAGCTGCCCTGAACTCTGATGGATTCCTCATGCCTTTGCAAGGCTTGTTTGGTCTCCCTGAGCTCTTTATAATCCATGATCCTGTTCAAAATGGTTTGGTCACAATGAATGGGCGTGGACTCTGGAGCTTCTAAATGCAGATAAGATTAGCTTGAGGCTTGAAATCAGATTAGAAATGATCGAATTTTCTTTGGGGCTGGGTTGAAGGAAGCTAGAGTGATCCAAGTTGAATCCAATCAAAGCGCCCCCAACGGAAAAACTAGGAAACCAACAAATGTTTGCTTGCATCAGAGAAATTACCTCAATTTCAACTATGATTATGAACTTGGGCTTTGAGAGGGAACCACAGTGCTTGGAGCCGGGGGGACTCTGAGAGTTCCACCAAAATTCTATTTGTGGAGCCGCTACAATCAACATGTAATGTCCCTCCTACTACTGGTATATATATTTGTTCCTTGCTGTTATGATTTATTGCTTGTTTTGGTTGAGAGGTTTCATCAAACACTTTACTATTGTGCCCAGATCCCGCTGTAACAAACTCCTTATCACTGCTGTTATATGTTTGGTACTTTTCTGAGTTAAAACTTTGTCAAACACTTGCTAGACAACCCCCAAACTCACTGTCACTATCTTGCCTGCTGCTGTTAGACTAATGGGCTTGCTGTTGGGTGTTAACAGTTATGTTTTCAATGATTAAATGTGGGATTTGGTTCTAAATAAGACATGTATGATCCATACAAAATATAAAAGCAATGCTGTCGTTATCGAATGCACAAACAAAGGTTATAACAACAATATAGATAGCTAAAAAAGGCCCAGCTTTATTATGAATCTGATAAGTACCTTTACACAGCAAGATGACTCACATATTTGGTCTTGTAATGCATTGCAAGGGATTGGTACCGTTGCTGGACGAATGTGCACCAAACTTGACCAGAGATGATGGCTGTAGCAGCCTCCCCAGCCACACGATTTGCTATCCAATAAGACAACGACCTCCACCACAAATATTTCAGCCCCCATTAAGAAAGAAATGCTCCATGGGAAACAACAAACAACTCCACAAAGGAAACCGACTCTGCTGCAAGTAAAACTCGACACAAACAATGGGAACCTCGGCCTTCTCTAGAGGATAAAGTCTGCCCACAAGAAAACTCGGCCCAGCTGCAAAGATGTGCCCTTCTCAAGGGAAAAGTCGACCCCTGCTCAAAGAAATTCGGCAATACCAGCTGCAAATAGGCCCTCGAGGTAAACACGATCCCAAAATGAGTAAACTCAACCACCAAGATGAGAAACTTAGCCGCCAAGATGAGAAACTCAGCCACAATGAAGCACAATGAAAGATCTGTATGATCTCTCCTCTACGATCAACTAGGGTGGATAGTTTCACCACTGAACTTAATCTTCTTCTCTAAGGTTTTTAGTCCCAAGAGCCAAAGCCACAAGAGCTCTTACAATTTCGTTTTTAGAAAATAGCAATGCATAATAGCCAAGGGGTGTGCCCTTTGTTAGTTTTTTAGCTTGGGAGGTACTCCGCATATGTGTCTTGTATGCGGAAGTTACCTTGTACCTACACTACTAGACACTTGACTTTATAATGGGTTTTTATAAAGTTGTGATAAAGTGGTTCTTTTATTAAAGTGACTTTTTAATAAAGTGTACCTTCTAATATTAAAGTGATTTTATTTCATAAAGTGCACTTATGTAATAAAGTGAAATGTACTTTAATATTTTAAGTGATTTATTTTGGAGGGAATGAATCATGGCCCTTGATCTTGTAAAGGCTAGATTAGGTCTTGGCTGTTGGATTTAGGGTTGGGGAAGGTGAATAGATACTTTGGAAGGAAAATGTCATTTTCAGATTTTATAAAAGAATGCATTGGGTAGTGTGCAAGACACAACGAGAGGAGTTTGAGAGATTTTCTGAGAAAGCTTGAGAGAGGAAAGAGGGCAGCAAAGAGGGCGCATTTCCCAAGAGATATTGGACGCAAATCTCAAGGAGGAATTTTTGTTTGGGTGTTGGGTCATTTTTCTGCTGTTGGAGGTCGTATTGTGTGGATCCGTACAGTCTGTACAACAAGGGGAAGAGGGCACGAAAATTGAGGCAGCATTGGCACGATTTTTGAGGCTGTTTTGAGCAGTTTTCTTGCTGTTGGGTCGTACAGAACAATCTGTATAGCAGACTGTTTGCATAGATTTCGAGGTGCAGATTTTCTAGGTGGGTCATACAACAGTACGGACTTGGCACGAAAATCGAGGCAGAAATTTTTGGGACAGTTTTCGGGTGTTGTAAGTGGTTTTTCTCTTGGCTGGAAATTGTGTTATTGCTGCTGATATGTACTTTCCTGAAGCTGAATATTAAATCTCTCTCTCATTGGGTTTCCCCACAACGGGGTTTTCCCTGGCATTGCCTAAATTTCTGAGTTATTCATGGTTGGTTGAATGCTGTTCATTGTGTTTATTCCGCTGCATAATTACTTAGCAATGTGTAATTCTGCTTATGGTAATTTCTGAATGTGGGTTTTAGACATTTCAGAGTTCATGCAAGACAATTATCTCTAGGTTTCTAAGTGTATGACAAAATATTAGCTTGCTGATTTTGTCATTAAATTTCCACATGGTATCAGAGCTTGGGCTCTGAGTGACAGTGACGAGTGAGATTTTTGGGCAAGTTTGAAGGGGGAAAATTTGTGATTGTTTTCCTTGAGCTATGACAGGGAATATGGCTGCATGTATTAGATTTGAGGATCGGTTGGATGGCATTTCTAACTATTTGCAGTGGAAGGTCCGGATGTCAGCTGTTCTCAAGGAGAACAAGATTTGGAACTATGTCGGTTCTGTTGTTGTGGTTCCCACAACATATCCTATTGCTTTGGATTTGCATGAGGTCAATGAGGCCAAAGCTCAGAGGATTATTCTGGATGGGGTGAAGGATCACCTTATTCCACACTTGGCTGTGAAGAAGACAACCAAAGAGATGTGGGATGCACTTAAGAACTTATTTGAGACGAAAAATGAAAACCAGAAGATGGCCTTGAAGGCTAAGTTGCATGATACCAAGATGGGTAAGGAGGAGAGTGTTTCTTATCTTACCCGGGTAGCTCAAGTGAAAGATGAGTTGGCTGCAGTTGGAGAGGTCATNTGAAAACCAGAAGATGGCCTTGAAGGCTAAGCTGCATGATACCAAGATGGGTAAGGAGGAGAGTGTTTCTTATCTTACCCGGGTAGCTCAAGTGAAAGATGAGTTGGCTGCAGTTGGAGAGGTCATATTGGATTCAGAGTTGGTGAGGATAGCCTTGAAAGGTTTCACCAAGGAATGGGAAGTTTCGTGAAGTGTGTGGTGGGTCGTGAGCATCTTCCAGATTGGAGCAGACTGTGGGATGATTTCACTCAGGAGGAGATCCGGAAAGGATCTTAAAGCAGTGGACAGAAGACAGATGGAGCTAATGAGAATGTTGCTCTTGCTGCAAAGAGCAAGAAGAAAAGAAGTTCTGCGAGGGACTTGAGTAAAGTCAGATGTTATTGTTGTAACCAGCTGGGGCACCTTGCTTCTCATTGCCCTGAGAGGAAGAAGAAGAAGAAGGAATCAGAGGGGCCTGAGACAGCTGCTACAACAACCATGGGGGTCTTTGCTTCCAAGTATGATATGAAATTTTCTTTGGTTACCCTAGTTTCCAGTGTCAGTAGCAGACGATTTGGGGGTGATATCAGATGGATTGTGGATAGTGGAGCCTCTTGCCACATGATGGGAATCTGGCGAGTATTCCTAATTATCACAGAGAGGTCCTGACCGACAGGTGGTAAATGAAGGTGGTATGGCGTGAGCTGTACGTGGAGTTGGAAGGGTTAGATTCCGATTCGAGTATGGAGGATTCCTGGAGCTTGATGGGGTTCTCTTTGTTCCAGGGTTGAGGGTTAACTTGCTCTCAGTCTCAGCCTTGGAGGATGTAGGATATTGTAAATTGTTCAAGAGGGAACATGTCTTTATCTATAGAGAGGGAGTGGACCTGATGGAATTGCAAATGATCGGTGATTGGGTGGACAGGTTGTATATGTTGCGAGGACAACCTTCAGTGTATGGTTCAACGTCGGATGAGGAACATGAGGAAGCTCCTGAGACTGTGGTGGGCCCAAGGATTCAGTCTTGCAGTTCGAGAGAAGGGAGCAAGTCTCTTCTGTGCACCGACAGGAGGCTCAACTGGTGTGGTCGAACCAATGCTCAAGGTGGAGTGGAGTGGATTCTTCAAGGAGCTCAGGGTTCTGGATAACTGTCAGGAGAAGATCATCTGGTTCGAGTTTTGTGCAGATGTTGAGGATGGCTCCAGGTTCAGAGGGAGCTCCTACCGAGCACAGTGTGATGGGACCAGATGATGGAGATGGCAACGAGTACTTCCCTTGCTAAGAGGGAGTGTTAGCTTTTTAGCTCGAGAGGTACTCTACATATGTGTCTTGTATGCGGAAGTTACCTTGTACCTACACTACTAGACACTTGACTTTATAATGGGTTTTTATAAAGTTGTGATACAATGGTTCTTTTATTAAAGTGACTTTTTAATGAAGTGTACCTTCTAATATTAAAGTGACTTTATTTCATAAAGTGCACTTATGTAATAAAGTGAAATGTACTTTAATATTTTAAGTGATTTATTTTGGAAGGAATGAATCATGGCCTTTGATCTTGTAAAGGCAAGATTAGATCTTGGCTTTTGGATTTAAGGTTGGGGAAGGTGAAAAGACACTTGGGACGGAAAATGTCATTTTTAGATTTTATAAAAGAATGCATTGGTTAGTGTGCAAGACACAATGAGAGGAGTTTGAGAGATTTTTTGAGTAAGCTTGAGAGAGAAAAGAGGTTAGCAAAGAGGGTGCATTTCCCAAGAGATATTGGGCGCAAATCCTAAGGAGGAATATCTGTTTGAGTGCTGGGTCATTTTTCTGCTGTTGGAGGCTGTACTGTACGGATTCGTACAACAAGGGAAAGAAGGCACGGAAATCGAGGCAACATTGGCACAATTTTCGAGGTTGTTTTGAGCATTTTTCTTGTTGCTGGGCCGTACAGAACAATCCGTACAACAGACTGCTTGCATAGATTTCGAGGTGTAGATCTTTTGGGTGGGCCGTACAACAGTACAGACTTGGCATGAAAATCGAGGCATAAATTTTTGGGACAGTTTTTGGGTGCTGTAAGTCATTTTTCTCTTGGCTGGAAATTGTGTTATTGTTTCTGATATGTACTTTCCCGAAGCTGAATATTAAATCTCTCTCTCTCATTGGGTTTCCCCACATTGGGGTTTTCCCTGGCATTGCCTAAATTTCTGATTTATTCATGGTTGGTTGAATGCTGTTCATTGTGTTTATTCCGCTGCATAATTACTTAGCAATGTGTATTTCTGCTTATGGTAATTTTTGAATGTGGGTTTTAGACATTTCAAAGTTCATGCAAGACAATTATCTCTAGGTTGCTAAGTGTATGACAAAATATTAGCTTGCTGATTTTGTCATTAAATATCCTCTTATAACTCTTCATTCACCCTTCCTTGACCCTTTTACCTTTTTGTGACCCTTTTAACTTAAAATATTAAAGTGACCTTTCTCTTGTTTAATTGACTATTCGTCACAATGTCACTTTATAACCCTTTTTCCCTTTTTCTTGATGTCACTTTAGAAATATAACATTTTAGGCCTAAGTGACATCAAATAACCACCTTGACCCCCTTTTCTTTGCTATCTATAGCCTACGGGAGTCTGTAAGGCTACTACATCATCCACCTGGAGTGATCACTTGGAAAGGGACATCACACAACAGAGGAAGGAAAGAGAATTGTGCCGTGAGGTGGCCAGAGCTTTTGATCCTCCGAACAAATCTGAACGATCTGCACCAAAACACATAAATATCCAGTGAAATCATTTTCCCTCTGCGATTACGTTGTGTCAGGGTAGTGCATTCAGTTTGAGGTTCAATTGTGTGGTAGAGGTGGTGATGTCTCGTCGCATTAGTCCTTGCATTTTGGGAGGAGAGTGTTATGCGGCTCTCCATGTGCCATATTAATGAGGAGATACATGGACCTTTCATTGCATAATCAGGAAACTAGTTGTATATATTCCTTACCATTGATAATTATGACCCCCATTTTGTTCCTAGTGGCTAGGTTTGCTTGGTGATCCGCCACTGTATTATCCTCACACGATGTGAGGTAACAGTGTACCATTGTAAACGATTCTTTAGCATGCTCGATCCTTTCAAGAATTGATGTCAATTGGAAATCAAGAGGGCACATATCGGATAACAAATATTTTACAACTAGTTTGGAGTCCCCTACCATAGTGAGGCTTGATATATTAAGAGTTTTGGTGAGATTTAATGTAGTGTACTTAACCCCAAAACTTTAGAGCAATCACATAAAATGTAGTGCAAAACCCGAGAACACAAGAGAAAAGAGAGAAAAACCCCAAGAGAAATCTCTTTCATAATCAAAATAGAGAGCTATGTTCACTTGCCTCTTCAAGGGGGCAACCTTCAATAGCAATGTTCCAAATACAATAACAATTCTTGACAAAACGTTATATAACCTTCCACTCAATATATAGTTATCCAAATAGAATCTTAACTACTTATGGACCCACTTATAATGAGGGCCTACTAACTAATTTGGGCCTTATTAATAAAGAGGACCCTTTTTACAATGAATGACTATTAACTAACTAACTATTTAATGGGCCTTATTCAGGGAAGGTGGTCTCATACATTAATAAAGTATCTAAGTAAGGGAGTTAGGGTAGGGCCCTACCATGCCCTCCTCCTTTGAAAGCAACATTGTTCTCAAGGATAAAGGTGAGGAAATTGTTGTAGAATTGATGTCGGTTCCCATGTGGCATCTTCTGGTTGCATGTCTTTCCACTGGATCAATACGTCCTTGGTTGTGCGCTGGCGCAACTAATGCTCTTTGGTATCCAAAACTGCTTCTGGCTGGAGCCAAATGAAACCTTCTTCATCATGTTTTGGTAGGTTGGTTTTCACTTTGCAATTTGATTCTACAATCTTCTTCAAACACGACACATGAAAGATTGGATGAATCTTGGAATGGGCTAGTAGAGTGAGCTTGTAGGCGACTTGACCAATGCGTTGTATGATCTGATAGGGACCATAGAATTTGGGAGCTAGCTTATGGAGAATTTTATCTTTGAGTGATACACTTGATCCCCTTCGGCAAAAGAGCGTTCGAATCTATGTTGACCAACTTGTTGTTTCATTCGATTTTGCTCCATAACCAAGTTGTCCTTGAGGATATGAATAATGGCTTCTCTAGTGTGAAGTGTTTTATCTACTACATGAACCTTGGAGGTGCCTCGTACATAGGATGCCATTGGAAAGGGTTTTTGGCCATAAATAACTTTATATGGTGTCATTTTCGTAGCTCCATGATAAGTGGCATTGTACCACCATTTGGCAAGTGGAAGCCATTGTGCCCATTGGTGCGGTTTTTCAGAAGCAAAGCATCTCAAGTAGGTTTCTAAACACTTGTTGACCATTTTTGTTTGACCATCAGTCCGAGGATGATATGCAATGCTCATATTCAGTTGTGTACCTTGAAATTTATATAGCTCCTCGTGCCAAAATTTGCTGGTGAATGTGGGGTCCTGATCTGAGACAATGGAAGTGGGCATACCATGTAGCTTGAAGATCTGTAGCAACTGAGAAACGAGTGAAAGGATGAGCTAGGGAACAAAAATGAGCATCTTTTGAAAGATGGTCAACAACCACCATGATAACTGATTTGTTGCCCGCTTTTGGGAGTCCCTCAATAAAATCCATTGGAATGTATGTCCAGATCTGTGTTGGGATTGGTAGTGGTTGCAATGCCCCTAGTATCTTCACCGTCTCTCCCTTGTTTCGTTAGCAAGTGTCACAAGATACTGCAAAATCTTGGATATCTATTTTCATGCCTTCCCAGTGTTGATTTTTCACTAGGCTAGGCTCAAGCATGAAGTTTATTCCAATTTTAGCATTTTACTTGAACCATAGACAATTGCAGCAGAAACCAAGATCACAAGAAGAAATACCATGCACAAGTACACAAGAAGTATCCTGGGAAACCCTTCTCAACAAGGGAAGAAAACCCAGGCAATCCTTTGCTATATTCTTCAAGAGAAAGACCTCCCACACCATAGACCTAGCACACAAAAGGGTGTGTTGATGATTACA
>JZKD02S0946578.1:0-13793 GCA_000966675.3 Picea glauca | reverse complement strand
TCACTATATTATCTGAGATCCTATGTGTCGGGTGGCCAAAAATAGTGACATGCAACGATACCATCACCCAGTTGAAGATTTCATATACGAAATATGTCACTTTGTTTTCCCACAATTTTTCATGATATATGTGGATGGGCTTGTTCTTTGCTGGAGTCCAACTCCAGCTCATTAAGGGAAATGGTGTTAGAAAGCACATGGCGTCCATAATGTATGCAGACATAAAAAATGAAGAAATTTTTTCACTCTCTTTCTGCGCCCGATACTCTGTAACCTGACTGGTCGAGATATCGGACAACATTTTCGCCCAGTCAAAGGAACAGCCTTCGGCGACTCGAAATATTAGAGGCACCCATTGAAGAAAGAAATGTGAAGTGTCATATCTCCCATATAATTTGCATGTCATCATATCTACATACTTGAACTATGGTTCTAAGGAAGCTATTGAATATATACCATGACTGTCTGCCCTGAACTTCGCAGGGTGCGAAACCCAATCTCTTATTAAGCTAGAAATAATTTTTTCATACTGTACGCATTACTTCTGTTTGAACTCATCCAAGAATTCGGCATCATATGTAAGGTCGGACGTTGTGGGAAACTTGTACATGGCTTGCAGATGTTCAGGCCTGAAAGTACCGATGGTGACCTTCTGCTCATTCATGATGGTTTTGGTCGGTATGTCCACATGGTCTCATGCCCATCGGACCATATCATAATAGGGGAGTAGTTGTGGCATGGCCTCTACTTTATGCATTCTCAATTGAATGACGATCTTATACTTGGTGGTTATGTCGTCTTTTTCATTATCACTGGAATCATTGGAATAATCCATTAATTCGGCCTACAGAACATCAGAAATGAACGACCAGTTCGGGACCAAGTCGACACTTCAAGGTGAAGTATCAGCGACGTTGTCCGAACCTTGTCCTAAAACCTCAACACTGGCTTTGGATTCTTTTCGCGGGGCCATGACCAGAGATCCTGCTTTACCTCTTCTGCGATAAAAATATGTATACATGCAGAAGTTAGCTCACTGAGAAAGTGTGCTCTACGTAATATAGAAATGCATTTGTTATAATGAATAACATCTCTATATATATTCGAAAACTCAGTACTTTTTAGAAGAGATCTGTCAAATCATGTTTAGAAATAAATTTAGCCATAAAAACCCAATCTTTATATGTCGATTCGCCTTATTTCTAATTAATGCCATAAATTTTGGTTGTTTGAAATATCAATTGGGATAAGGAAGGATTTAGACTACTTCGTAAACTGTGCAAACATCAAAACACAGAAGATACTAATTTGGCTTAATTAATCCAGTTTTACCAAAGTTAATTTAACCTTTCAGTACTCGTTGTATCGGGAATTTTGCGTTAACCCTTTGAACCTCTAACCCCCAAAATTGCCATGGTTGATTTTGGTTAATAAAAACGTAATTGTGATTTGGCACTTAATTAATTACGTAATTATTTATATTCACCATATCGCGGCTCAGAGATTCGAAGGTAAGTTTCTGGGAAGTTTGCATGTTGAGCTACGAAACCGCGAGATCGTGATAATATGTTTTAATAAAAAGGGAAGATAAACTCGGATCAAGTGTTTAATTAATTATGTTCGTATCTTTATTGCAACTTCACAACTTGGGCTTAGATAGTGTAGTTTTTTAAAAGAGAACACGCCGAGTGGCGAATTGCCGACAAAACTTAACCATGGCTTAGTTTTTTCCTTTAAATTTGACACGGGTTACTAACATACGGACTTTGTGGTTTCGACTATTGGGGATATGACAATGAGAGTTTTCGATTTAGCGAATGCCGAGGCACGAAAACCTGATGATGTTTAATCGTGATTTAGGAAAAATTTACTCCCGTTACTGACCTGGGTAAAATTTTAAAACAATTTCGTTGTTTTGTTGCTCAGGACTTGTGAACTACATGATCTATAGCATCCAACATGTGAAATCTCGAGATAGAACAAAAGGGGGAAATTTTTTTGCCGAAAAGTAGAACTCACCTCGAGAGTACAATAATCATCACTACTTGCGTGATAAGACTTCAGAGATTTTGAAACCACAGACATAAAATACAAAAACTATCTTTCGATTTCGAGCATTAAGACATGAAATTCGAGATGGGCTAGAAAAAACAAAGGCGGCTCCAATAGCAAGGAAAGGCAGGGCATGGAAAGACAAGGAAATACATGGGAATTCAAGGCAAGGAAAGACAAGACAAGGCAAAGCAAGGAAAGGAAAAGGAAAGGCAAGGAAAGACAAGACAAGGCAAAGCAAGGAAAGGAAAAGGCAAGGCAAGGCAAGGAAAAGGAAAAGGCAAGGCAAGGCTAGGAGAGAAAAAGAAAGGCAAGGCTAGACATGGCAAGGAAACTCCAAGAAAGGAAGGGAAAGGCAAGGCAACACTTGGCAAGGCAAGGCAACGCAATGCATGGCAAGGTAAGGTCAGGCAAGGCTAGGCAGACAAGGCAAGGCAAGGCAACGCATGGCAAGACAAGGCATGGGAAGGCAAGGCAAGCTAAGACTAGGATAGGTAAGGTAAGGCAAGGCAAGGAAAAGCAATGCATGGAAAGGAAAGGCAAGCAAAGGCAAGGCAAGGCTAGGCATGGCAACACAGGGAAAGTAAGAAAAGTAAAGGCAAGGCAACTCAAATCTTGGCAAAGAAAGTCAAATCAAGGCAATGCAAAGCAACGTAGGGTAAGGCAATGCATGGAAAGGAAAGGCTAGGAAAGCAAAGCAAGGAAAGGAAAGTAAAGGCATGGCAAGAGAATCAAGTAAGGGAAAGACATGGGAAGGCAGGTCAAGGCTAGGCTAGGCAAGGTAAGGAAATCCAAGGAAAACAAATACAAGACAAGGATAAGCAAGCAAGGCAAGGTAAGGGAAGAAAAGGCAAGGCAAGGGCAGTTATGGCAAGACAAGACACAACATGGCAAGGCCAGAAAATCCAAGCCAAGACAAGACAAGGAAATGCAAGCAAGACAAGGCAAGGCATGGCAAGCCAATGCATGGCAAGAGAAAGCTAGGTAAGGCTAGTCATGGCGAGTCATGGAAATACAAGACATAACATGGCAAGGCCACGCAAACTAATCCAATCCAAGACAAATCAATGCAAGCAAGACAAGGTAAGGCATGGCAAGCCAATGCATGGAAAAACAAGAAAGACAAGGCAAGGAAAGGTAAGGCAACACATGGCAAGGCAAGGCATGGCAAGACAAGGCAAGGCATGGCAAGGGAAGGCAAGGCAAGGGAAGACTAGGATAGGGAAGGGAAGACAAGGAAAGAAAAGGCTAGGCAAGGCTAGTCATGGCAAGACAAGACATAACATGGAAAGGCCAAGCAAGCCAAGCCAAGCCAAGACAAGGAAATGCAAGCAATACAAGGCAAGGCATGGAAAGACAAGGCAAGGAATGGCAAGACAAAGCATGGAAAGAAAAGAAAGACAAGGCAAGGCATGGAAAGGAAATTCATGACAAGGCAAGGCAAGGAAAGTGAAGGAAAGGCATGGCAAGGAAAGCCAAGGAAAGGGAAGTCAAGGCATGGCAAGACTAGGCAAGGCAAGGCCAGGTAAGCAAGGCAGGGCATGGAAAAGAAAGGAAAGGTATGGAAAGACAAGGAAAGGCAAGGAAAGACATGGGAAGGCAAGGCAAGGCAAGACAAGACATGGAAAATCAAGGCAAGAAAAGGCAATCCAAGCCATGCCAAGCCAAGACAAGGTAGGGAAAGGCAAGTGAAGTATAGGAAGGCAAGGCAAGAAAAGGCAAGTCAAGGCAAGGCATGGCAAGACAAGGCAAGGAAAGGAAAGGTAAGCAAAGACTAGGCTAGGTAAGGTAAGGTAAGACAAGACAAGAAAAGACAAGCCAAGGATAGGCAAGGCTAGTCATGGCAAGACAAGACATAACATGGCAAAGTCAAGCAAGCCAAGCCAAGCCAAGACGAGGCAATGAAAGCAAGACAAGGCAAGGCATGGCAAGCCAATGGATGGAAAGAGAAAAAAGACATGGCAAGGAAAGGCAAGGAAAGGAAAGGCAGGGCATAGAAATGCAAGGCAAGGAAAGGGAAGGCGAGGCATGGCAAGACTAGACAAGCCAAGGCTAGGTAAGAAAGGCATGGCATGGCAAGGAAAGGCAAGGCATGGAAAGACAAGAAAAGACATGGGAAGGCAAGACAAGACAAAGAAAGGCAAGGAAAGGCAAGCCAAGTGAGGCCAAGACAATACAAGGTAGGGAAAGCGAAAGGAAGGATAGGAAAGCAACACAAGCAAAAGAAAGTCAAGGAAAGGCATGGCAAGATAAGGCAAGGAAAGGCTATGAGAGAAAAAGAAAGGGAAGGCAAGACATGGCAAGGCAACTCAAAGCAAGGAATGGAAATGCAAGGCAACACAACGCTTGGCAAGGCAAGGCTATGCAACAGATGGTAAGGTAAGGTAAGGCAAGGCTAGGCAAGCAAGGAAAGGCAAGGCAATGCATGGCAAGAGAAGGAAAGGGAAGGCATGGGAAGGAAAGGAAAGCAAAGGCTAGGCTAGGTAAGGTAAGGCAAGGCAAGGAAAGGCAATGCATGGAAAGGGAAGGAAAGGCAAGGCTAGGCATGGAAACACAAGGCAAACAAGGCAAGGCTAGGTAAGCAAGGAAAGGGAAGGAAATTTATTGCAAGGCAAGTCAAGGAAAGGGAAGGAAAGTTATGGAAAGGCAAGGCAAGGAAAGGGAAGGCAAGTCATGGCAAGACTAGGAAAGGAAAGTCTAGGTAAGCAAGGCATGGCATAGCAAGGAAAGGAAAGGCATGGAAAGACAAGGAAAGGCAAGGAAAGACATGGGAAGGCAAGGCAAGGCAAGGAAAGACAAGGCAAAGCAAGGCAAGGAAAGGAAAGCCAAGCCAGGACAAGACAAGACAAGGTAGGGAAAGGGAAGGGAAGGATAGGAAAGCAAGTCAGGCAAAGGAAACTCAAGGAAAGGCATGGAAAGACAAGCCAAGGCAAGGCTAGGAGAGAAAAAGAAAGGCAAGGCTGGACATGGAAAGGTAACTCAAAGCAAGGAAGGGAAAGGCAAGGCAAGGCAAGGCAACACTTGGAAAGGCAAGGTAAGGTAAGGCAAGGCTAGGCAAGCAAGTCAAAACAAGGCAAGGCATGGCAAGACAAGGCAAGGAAAGGTATGGGAAGGAAATTCAAGTGAAGACTGGGCTAGGTAAGGTAAGGCAAGGCAAGAAAAGGCAAGGCACGACTAGGCAAGGCTAGTCATGGAAAGACAAGACATAACATGACAAGGGTAGGCAAACCAAGCCAAGCTAAGACAAGGTAATGCAAGAAAGACAAGGCAAGGCATGGCAAGTCAATGCATGGAAATACAAGAAATACAAGGCAAGGCATGGAAAGTAAAGACAAGGAAATGGAAGGCAATGCATGGAAAGGCAAGGCAATGAAAGGGAAGGAAAGGCAAGGAAAGACAAGGCAGGACTAGTCAAGGGAGGGCTAGGTAAGCAAGGCATGGCATGGCAAGGAAAGGCAAGGCATGGAAAGACAAGGAAAGGTAAGGAAAGACATGGGAAGGCAAGGCAAGGCAAGACAAGACAAGGCAAAGCAAGGCAAGGAAATGCAATCCAAGCCAGTTCAAGCCAAGACAAGGTAGGGAAAGACGAGGGAAGGATAGGCAAGCAAGGAAAGCAAAGGAAAGTCAAGGAAAGGCATGGAAATACAAGTAAAGGCAAGGCTAGGAGAGTAAAATAAAGACAAGGCTATACATGTCAAGGAAACTCAAAGAAAGGAAGGGAAAGGCAAGGCAAGGCAACACATGGTAAGGTAAGGTAAGGCAAGTCTAGGCAAGTAAGGCAAGGAAAGGCATGGAGAAACAAGGAAAGGCAAGGCATGGGAAGGCAAGGCAAGTGAAGACTAGGCTAGGTAAGGTAAGGCAAGGTAAGGGAAAGAAACCCATGGAAAGGCAAGGCAAGCAAAGGAAAGGCAAGGCTAGGCATGGCAACACAGGGCAAGCAAGAAAAGTAAATGCAAGGAAAGTCAAAGCAGGGCAATGTAAGGCAACGTAGGGCAAGGCAATGCATGGCAAGGAAAGACTAGGAAAGCAAGGCAATGAAAGGGATGGAAAATCATGGCAAGAGAATCAAGGAAGGGAAAGACATGGTAGGGTAAGGCAAGGCTAGGCTAGGCAAGGTAAGGAAAGGCAAGGAAAACAAAGACAAGGCAAGGCTAAGCAAGCCAGGCAAGGAAAGGGAAGTGATGGAAAGACAAGACATAACATGGCATGGCCAAGAAAGCCAAGCCAAGCCAAGGGAAGGCATTGCAAGCAAGACAAGGCAAGGCACGGAAATCCAATGCAATTGAAGACAAGGCTAGGCAAGGCTAGTCATGGATAGTCATGGCAAGACAAGAAATAACATGGGAAGGCTAGGCAAGCCAAGGCAATGCAAGAAAGACAAGGCAAGGCATGGCAAGCCAATGAATGGAAAGACAAGAAAGACAAGGCAAGGCATGTCAAGGAAAGGCAAGGCATGGCAAGGGAATGCAAGGAAGGGGAAGGTAAGGAATGGCAAGACTAGGCAAGGCTAGGCTAGGTAAGCAAGGCATGGCATGCCAAGGAAAGGTAAAGCATGGAAAGACAAGGAAAGGCAAGGAAAGACATGGGAAGGCAAGGAAAGGAAAGGAAATATAAGGCAAGGAAAGTCAAGCCAAGACAAGCTAGGGAAAAACAAAGGAAGGATAGGAAAGCAAGGAAAGCAAAGGCAAGTCAAGTCAAGGCATGGAAAGACAAGGCTAGGAGAGAAAAAGAAAGGCAAGGCTAGACATGGCAAGGAAACTCAAAGCAATGAAGGGAAAGGGAAGGAAACACAATGCAATGCTTGGTAAGGCAAGGCAACACAATGCAAGGCAAGGCAAGGTAAGGCAAGGCTAGGCAATCAAGGTAAGGCATGGCATGAAAAGGCAATGTAAGGCATGGGAAGGCAAGGAAAGAAAAGACTAGGCTAGGTAAGGTAAGGCAAGGAAGGAAAAGGCAAGGCAAGACTAGGCAAGGATAGTCATGGCAAGATAAGATATAACATGGCAAGGCCAGGCAAGCCAAGCCAAGCCAAGACAAGACAAGGCAGTGCAAGAAGGACAAGGAAAGGAATGGCAAGCCAATGCAAAGCAACGTAGGGCAATGCAATGCATGGCAAGGCAAGGCTAGGAAAGCAAAGCAAGGAAAGGGAAGGAAAGGCATGGAAAGAGAATCAAGAAAGGGAAAGACATGGGAAGGAAAGGTAAGGCAGGGCAAGGAAAAAAAAGACAAGGCAAGGTTAAGCAAGAAAGGCAAGCCAAGGAAAGTAAAGAAAAGGCAAGGGCAGTCATGGAAACACAAGACAAGACAAGGAAACGCAAGGAAAGACATGGGAAGGCAAGGCAACGCAAGGCAATACAAGGAAAAGAAAGGCAAGGAAAGGCAAGCCAAGACAAGGTAGGTAAAGGCAAGGGACAGATAAGCAAGTAAGGCAAGGGAAGGAAAGTCGAGGCAAGGCAAGGTAAGGCTAGGAGAGTAAAAGAAAGGGAAGGCTAGACATGGCAAGGCAACTCAAAGGAAGGAAGGGAAAGGAAAGGAAACACAATGCAATTCTTGGCAAGGGAAGGCAACGCAACGCATGACAAGGCAAGGCAATGCAACGCATGGAAAGAAAGTCTAGGAAAGCAAGGAAAGGCAAGGCATGGAAAGAAAAGGCAAGGCAAGGCATGGGAATGCAAGGCAAGCGAAGACTAGGCTAGGTAAGGTAAGGCAAGGCAAGGCTAGGCAAGTTAGTCATGGCAAGACAAGACATAACATGGCAAGCCAACCCAAGCCAGGACAAGGCAATGCAAGCAAGACAAGGAAAGGCATGGGAAGCCAATGCATGGAAAGGAAAGGAAGACTAGGAAAGGAAAGCCATRGCAAGATGAGGCAAGGCAAGGCTAGGTAAKCAATTCATGGCATGGCAATGAAAGGCAAGGAATGGAAATACAAGGAAAGTCAAGGAAAGACATGGGAAGGCAAKTCAAGGCAAGGCAAGTAAGGAAAACCAAGGCAAGGAAAGGCAAGCCAAGACAAGGTAGGAAAAGGCAAGGGAAKGATAGGCAAGCAAAGGAAAGTCAAGKCAAGGCATGGAAAGACAAGGCAAGGCAAGGCTAGGAGAGAAAAAKAAAGGCAAGGCAACTCAAAGCAAGGATGGGAAAGTCAAGGCAATGCAACACAACAGTTGGAAAGGMAAGGMAACGCAAYAGTTGGMAAGGMAAGGCAATGMAACGCATGGCAAGGTAAGGTAAGGCAAGGCTAGGTAGGCAAGGCAAGGCCATACAAGGCATGGAAAGAAAAATCAAGGCAAGGAATGGGAAGGCAAGGCAYGCGAAGACTAGGTTAGGTAGAGTAAGGCAAGGCAAGGCAAKGCAACGCATGGAAAGGCAAGGCAAGGCTAGGCATGGCAACACAAGGAAAGAAAGAAAAGTAAAGGCAAGGCAAGTCRAAGCTTGAAAAGGAAAGTCAAAGCGAGGTAATGCAARGMAACATAGGGCAAGGCAACACATGGCAAGGCAAGGCTAGGAAAGCAAGAGAAGGCAAGGCAAGGAAAGGCATGGAAAAATAATCAAGGAAGGAAAAGACATGGGAAGGCAAGGMAATTCTGGGTTAGGCAAGGTAAGGMAAGGCAAGGAAAACAAAKACAATTCAAGGCTAAGTAAGAAAGGTATGCCAAGGAAAGAAAAGGCAAGGCAAGGGCAGTCATGGCAAGACAAGACATAACATGGMAAGGCCAGGCAAGCCAAGCCAAKCCAAGCCAAGGAAATGCAAKCAAGACAAGGCAAGGCATGGAAAGCCAATGCATGGCAAGWCAACGCTAGGAAAGGATAGTCATGGCTAYTGATGGCAAGACAAGAGATAACATGGAAAGGCTAGGCAAGCCAATTCAAGCCAAGATAAGGMAATGCAAGCAAGACAAGGCAAGGCATGGCAAGCCAATGTATGGAAAGACAAGAAAGACAAGGCAAGGCATGGCAAGGMAAGGCAAGGAAAGGGAAGGYAAGTCATGGCAAGGCAAGGAAAGGGAAGGCAAGGCATGGAAAKACTAGGMAAGGAAAGGCTAGGTAAGAAGGGCATGGCATGGCAAGGAAAGGCAAGGCATGGAAAGAGAAGGAAAGGCAAGGAAAGACATGGAAASGAAAGGCAAGGCAAAGCAAGGCATGGAAAGGAAATCCACGCCAKTCCAAGCCAAGACAAGGTAGGGAGAGGCAAGGGAAGGATAGGAAAGCAAGGCAAGGAAAGGAAATTCAAGGCAAGGCATGGAAAGACAAGGTAAGGAAAGGCTAGGAGAGAAAAACAAAGGCAAGGCTAGACATGATGTTGGAGTCGCCTTTATTTTTTCTAGCCCGTCTCAAATTTCATGTCTTAATGCTCGAAATCGAAAGATGGTGTTCGTATTTTCCATCTGTGGTTTCAAAATCTATGAAGTCTTATCACGCAAGTAGCGATGATTATTGTACTCTCGAGGCAAGTTCTACTTTTTGGCAAAAAAAAAAAAAATCTACCTCGGGATTTCTCATGTTGGATGCTATAGATCACGTAGTTCACAAGTCCCGAGCAATGAAACAGCGAAATCATTTTAAAATTTTACCCAGGTCAATAATGGGAGTAAATTTTTCCTAAATCATGATTAACCATCATCAGGTTTTCGCGCCTCAGCATTCATTAAATCCAAAACTCTCATTGTCATATCCCCGATAGCCGAAACCACGAAGTTCATATGTTAGTAACCCGTGTTAAAGTTACAGAAAAAAACTAAGCCATGGTTAAGTTCCGTCGGCAATTCGCCACTCAGCGTGTTCTCTTTTAAAAAACTAGACTATCTAATCCCGAGTCATGAAGTCGCGATAAAGATATGAACATAATTAATTAAACACTTAATCTGAGTTTATCTTCTCTTTTAATTAAAACGTATTATCGCGATCTCACGGTTTCACAGCTCGGTATGAAAACTTCCCGAAAACTTACCTTCGAATCTCCAAGTCGCGATATGGTGAAAATAAATAATTATGTAATTAATTAAGCACCTAATCACAATTACATTTTTATTAACCAAAATCAATCATTGTAATTTCGGGGGTTAGACGTTCAAAGGGTTGAAGCAAAAATTCCCAATACAACGAATGCCGAAAGGTTAAATTAACTTTGGTAAAATCGGATTAATTAATCTAAATCAATATCTCTCATGTTTTGATGCTTGCACAGTTTACGAATCAGTCTTAATCCTTCCTTACGCCAACTGACATTTCGAATCGCCAAAATTTATGGCATTAATTAGAAATAAGGCGAATCGACAAATAAAGATCGGGTTTTTATTGCTAAATTTATTTCTAAACATGATTTGACAGATCTGTTCTAAAATGTACCGAGTTTTTGAATATATATAGAGTTGTTATTCGTTATAACAAATTCATTTCTATATTACGCAGAGCACACTTTCTCAACGAGCTAACTTCTGTATGTATACATATTTTTATTGCAGAAGAGCTAAAGAAGGATCTCCAGTCATGGCCCCGCGAAAAACACCCAAAGCCAGTGTTGAGGTTTCGGGACAAGGTTCAGACAACGTCACTGATACTTCACCTCGAAGTGTCGACTCAGTCCCGAACTGGTCGTTCATTTTTTATGTTCTGCAGGCCGAATTAGTGGATTATTCCGATGATTCCAGCGACAATGAAAAAGATGACATAACCACAAAGTATAAGATCTTCATTCAATCGGGAATGCATAAAGCAGCGGCCAGGCCACGACTACTCCCCTATCATGATATGGTCCGATGGGCATTAGACCATGCGTACATACCAACCAGAACCATCATGAATGAGCAGAAGGTCACCATCGGGACTTTCAGGATTGAACATCTACAAGCCATGTACAAGATGCCCACAGCGTCCGACCTTACATATGATGTTGAATTATTGGAAGAGTTGAAACAGAAGGAATGTGTGCAGTATGACAAAACTATGTCTAGCTTAATAAGAGATTGGGTTTTGCACCCTGCGAAGTTCAGGGCAGGCGGTCATGGTATATATTCAATAGCATCCTTAGAACCACAGTTCAAGTATGTAGCTATGATGACATGCAGATTATATGGGAGAGAGGACACCTCAAATTTCTTTCTTCAATGGTTGCCTCTAATATTTAGAGTCACCGAAGGTTGTTCCTTTGACTGGGCAAAAATGATTTCTGATAGCTTGACCAATCGGGTTACAGAGTATCGGGCGCAGAAAGAGAGCAGAAAATTTCTTCATTTTTTATGTCTGCATACATTATGGACACCGTGTGATTTCTAATACCATTTCCCTTAATGAGCTGGAGTTGGAATCCAGCAGAGGACGAGCCCATCCACGTCTATCATGAAAAATTGTGGGAAAACAAAGCGGTAGATTTCGTATATATGAAATCTTCAACTGGGTGATGGTACCACTGCATGTCACTATTTTCGGCCACCTGCCACCCAAGATCTCGTATAGTATAGTGACGAATTTGAGCAGCATAGTTGACTGGTATGTAGAAGTCGAATTCTCATATCTCAGAGTTTTCGGGGCTTCTATTCCCCCGCATGAATTTCCATTATTCATTCCCAACCAGCTGGCTTGTCGTGAGGTTGCTAGACAAACAGTAATCAGTGGTATAAGCAAGGAGCTTAATGGATACTCAAAAAAGGTATGGCCACCTTTTCTTGTTCATTTGAATTCCTATTCTTTGTTATATTTCAGGCATGCTAAAGCTGAGGCAGCGGCTCTGGAAGACCTAAAGTTGGTATTTATTGAATACAAGAAGCATGATCCGAAAAGGGTCGTGAGTAATCATTTGGCCAGTTGCGGACTCAAGAGATTTGAACACAAAAATTCACCCTCGGATGACATTTTCCAAGGCGCAAGATCTTATGACGAGATTTTAGCTCGGATACAAACCTTGGCACCTGAAGAGAGGGCCGATGTTCTGAAATTCCAAGAACATCGATGCAGTTGTCTTCCCACAGTATTACAGGGTGAGAATCTGAGTACAGTGGAGGTGAAACAAAAATATGTCGAAGGCTCCAAGGATTTGACTCCCGGTCATTAAAAACACCAGGATGAGGGAGAGAAAACTAAGAGTCTGAAAGCAATGATAAAGACTCCCAACCCGTTGAAGAAGCATAGTTCGGTTACTACTCCGGGACAATCAGTGAAGAAAATTGGAGAACCTATCACATCAGTTACTCCCTTGCAGTCAACTCAAGGAAATATTGACGCAGGATGGATCTTCAATGAAGAGTTGAGGCCTATCAGGGTGGAAGAGCTCCCTCCAAATGATTTCTTCTTCGATAAGAAGAGAAAGGCAGTGGTAAAGAGAGAATTATATCAGGAAGGGGAGTCGACAATCAAGAAATACAAAGTTATGGCTGATGGGAAGGACAAGAAGAGTGAACAGTTCACCACGAAAATAGATGGGACATTAGGGGCATATGCCACAGTGAACCAATTTTCAGTCGAGGTTTTGAAAAACTAGCTGAAACAAAAAAATCGCCTCATCAAAACCCTGGAAGCAAGACTAGCCACAGCATAAGAGGCTTCCAAAGACCAGGCGAGTGTAGGAATAGAGCAAGCAAGGTTGGCCGATAAAAGTGAGATAGAGTTGCTCAAGACTAAGCTCGAACAAGCATAGCTGGTGGTTCGAGATGGTCAGACGCAAGCGAGCCAGCAAAAATATTTGATTGAACAGCTACAGCCTAGGGTGGAAATAATCGAAAGTAAAGTGATAAATATCGGGATGTTCCAGTCCCAAGCGATGGAGATTTGGATGAGAGTCTTTGCGGCCCAACGAAATTTACTCGCCAAGGTAGAGGTGATTTGGAACAACTGATTGTTGGTTAATCAAGTTTTGGAGAATTTAACTGCTAGAGAAAGGGAAGTTGGAGTAGCATGGGTCGCCTTCCAAGAGGCTGTGATAGCCACAAACAACAGGGACTTGGAAAGTACTCCCAGGTTCACCATTTCGGAGCAGACCAGAGGAAACATTCTATTGAAAGAATGGGAGCACAGTATCTCGGAAGGCAAGATGCAAGCCAAGGGAGTAACGAAATCATTAGAAGAGGATTTGAGCTCTATAGATGGTAATCTTCTAGGAATTGATAGCTGAGGTAACGCCAAGGCATTGATTCAAATGAATATGGCAAAAATCTCACCTGATTTAAATAAAAAACAGAAAAGAGATTCAGCCGAGATCTCACAAGTGACTACGGCAGACATAGTCCAAATAGATAAATGTATGATTAAAAAAAGTGTGCAATTATGCGCTATCGACATCATAGACAGATAGATGGAAGACAGGTTGCCACAATTAGCCCGAGATTGTTACTCTTTTGAAGCCAATTGTCAAGCAGAACCGTCACGGTTGATATCTCGGCTGGTTGAAAGATGTGTCACCTGCACTGAGCACGCGCGAGGACAAGCTTCTGGCAACAAATAAGGACAGAGAAGAAGAAATGGAGCGATTTCTCTCCTCCCTATCATAACTGAAAATTTTGCAACGATTGAGATTCCATCTTATTGTAAAACTGTATAAATATACGATAAAAAAAAAAAGGGTTGGACCTTTTTGTGTCGATTGTAACAGAGTTTTTACATTTTGAGAGTTAATACAAAGCAAATCTAAAGATTCTCAATTCCGTCACGACTGTGTTATGAGTTTGTTTTCTGGTATCTCATATTTCGTTTCATTTCATGTTCGTATTATATGAATGCTTCGTTATAATTTAGTACAACCTCTACTATAGC
>JZKD02S0946566.1:214639-228044 GCA_000966675.3 Picea glauca | reverse complement strand
ACAATGGGGATTAATCCAATAACAATAATAATAATAATGACATGATTAATCCGCAATGGGGATTTAATCCAATAATAATAAGAATGCTCTTCGCAGTTACATTATTTCAACACTGTAGTGCACCTCAAATGTGTTCACAACCGCAGACTTGTCGTCCCTTCATTTCCGCAGACTTTCACCAAGCTAACACAGATTTCGGTTCTGCCTCACACATGCCTCCAATAGACCTGCGTTACTAGACTTCCCCAAAACCTCCCTTCGCTACTTGTCTTCCATCTTGGCAACTCTACCTCGGTTCGTTGCCTCAGACTTTCCTCAAACTTGTTCTCCAAATCTCTTGCCAATTTTCTATGCCTTCCTTACATTGTGCGCCCTTGCTCTTATAGGAACTCCAGGGGTCACTTGCGCAAAGCGTCATGTCTCTTGGGTGTAGTGCGCCCCTTCGCAAATTGTCACACTCAACCGACTCATCGTGCCCCTCCATGGACCTTGTGCGCCCATCCAAGTGTGCACGTCCATCAACTGTCATGTTTCTTAGACCGACGCATCCCATCCTTGGGTGCATGCCCCTTGTTTTGTGCGTTCTCTTGTGCCATTCGTTGTGACTCCTTGAGGGTGTGCCGATGGGGTCGTCCAACCTCTCTGGCGCACCCATGTTGCTGAGGGCCGATGGGTCCACACCTTGGGCATGCTCCCAAGTTTCCCTACCCTTGCCTAAACGCAACCCAAGTCTTTTTCAATCGTTCTAAGGCAAGTAAGGTGTGTGCCCCCTTGGTGCCACACGTCACCATTGTGCGCCCAAGGTGCTCCTCCTCACAACCAAACGTCTTTGTTCTCCCAACCGATCGCTTCCTCCTTGTGCTCTTCATCCATTCCGTCACCGAATCTGCCCAAGGAGCACGTGCGCACGGTGGGTGTTGTGGGAGACCTTACATCCTCCCCCACTCCAAGTTGTTGTCATCCCCGACAACATCCGTCGATCTCTATGGCATCTCTGCCCCATCTCTAGATCTCGTCACCACTCAACGACTGCTGTCGTCAAGGAAAATTCCCCTTACAAAGTTATATGATCTACGAAGTGTCGCTGCTCTCTGACTTACTATTGCTTCCATACTCCGTTCTGTCTTCCCATGCTTCTGTGCGTTGGACCCCCTTGTGACTTTGGCTGATTGGGTAGCTAGTCCAATCGTTGCGCCTTTGTCTCAAGAACTCACATCTTCACGTTCAAACGTCCTTTTCTGTCTGCAACTCTTCATTTCCTCCAATCTGTCATGTCACCCACTACGTTCTCAACAGTTTTCACTAAGGCACCTCCTCAAGGTGCCCCATTGGCCTCACTGCCTCTCATCGAGACAGTGAGCCAACGTGCCATGGCCCATAGTCTAGTTTGAAGGTGAAGGGGGATGGTTGGTTGGGCCATCTCCCTCATCGCCAATCTGTCCCAATACGATCGATGGAGGGTCATCGTACTTTTGTGTTATGTACATAAGCAATGGTACACTTGAACCGATTTATCCTTAGCACACTCCTCCATGAATTGTTCTAGCTTAGGGTCATATGGCCATTCACGATGTCCAAGCTCGCTACAGGAGAAATCAACCTCTTCCTTGGTTCTCTTCCACCAAGTTTGTTGCGTCTCCCTCACATCCCCTTGGTTCATGGATGGTTTCTGCTCCTGTTCAACGAACTGTTCGGACATCCTCATCTCTGTGACTTCCTCTAATCTTCGCCGCCACTCATTAAATTTTAAACAGAAGTCAGCCAAGCCATCCACTGTCTTATCCAAATCTCCAACTATCTCTTCAACATCGACAAGCCTCCTTTCTACTGACACAAGCTTCCCTTTGTTCTCTGCGTTAGATTTTCCAACCATCACCCCACATCGTCCAAGTTTGTCTCCATAAGGTTGCTTGCTCTAGCTGTTCGCAACAACCATCTGCAAGGAAGACATCCACATACCTTCTTCCTTCCACCTTATGGTAGGAATCAAACATGGAGTCTGTCTTGAGAAAATGGCCAAATTGCTCATGTGAGGAATCGATGCTATGTTTTCCTTCCTCATGAACTTTTGTCCCAACACAAATTTGAAATCGTCCATAGGAACAATGGTGAAACTCCTCTTTCCGCACTAGTCACCAAGCTTCAACGAGATGTCCTTGGCCACACCAACGACCCTCTCTACACCTGCATTGATTGTCTTGAAGGTTGTTTGTGTTGGTTCAAGCTGCAACCCAAGCCTCCACACCATGTCTTCCCTCAAGAAGTTATGGGTTACCCCACTGTCCACCATGGCTATCATTGACTTCCTGTTGAGTTCAGCCTGCACATAGCAAAGTTTTGTCTCATCTTGCTCTTGGCTCTCCGTGGATTCACCTTCCATGACAATGTCAAGACCTGCAAGACTCCAACAGATGGATTGTCTGCCTTCTCCAAAGCATTCAACTTCTATTTCAAGAGACAATTCTTCACATAGTGCTCCTTGGCACAAATCCAACACAAAATCGACTTCTTCTCTTTCGTTGTGTCTGTTTGCTTGGCATTGTCTTCACTGCCCTTGGACGTCTTCGTCTTTTCTTTGTCCTTCCTCTTCCCCTTCTCTTGTTGTTGCTTCTCACCTTGGGCATCCTCATTGTTCCTAGGACCTATCTTGGGTTCACCCTGAAAGTCCAATAGTTTGTCTGCTGCGGTTATTGTAGTTGCAAGAGTTTGCACGTTTTTTCGTTGCAGCTCACTCTGTACCCATGACTGCAGACCATTCATGAAGTGGAAAAGTCTGTCTTCTTTCGTCATGTCTTTGATCTCCAACATGAGCCCCATGAACTCCTTGATGTAGGCTTGGATCTTACCAGTGTGCTTTAGAGCCAATAAATGATTCCTTACGATCCATGCTTTGTTCCTCAGACCAAACTATGCCTTCAAGGTTTCCTTCATCTCTGCCCAGTTTTTTATCTTCGCAATGATCCTTCTAGCTGCTAAGTCTTCCACTCGGTTCCTCCACCAAAGCTTAGTGGTTCCTGTCAAGAACATCGTTGTGGTGTTCACCTTGGCTTCATTTGAACTTTTGTTCAATTGCTCCAAGTATTGTGCAATGTCCCAACAAAAGTTTCCAAGCAACTTAGTGTTGCAAGTATCGTCATATGGCTCAGGTTCCTTTATCTTGATCCTCATCGACATGACAACAGAGCTCTGTCTGTTAGCCAAATCTCGTTTCAACAATGTGATGGTGTCGTCTTGGTCCTTCAACCTCTATGTGACTGCGGAAAGTGCATCCTCCGCTGCATTGAGTCTATCCTGAATGTTCTTGGTCAACGTGTCGATCATGACATTTGCAGTTGTCTGACACCCCGAACAACTTCATTAAACCCATGCTTCATCTTGCCCATTTTAGCCTCCATCTAGTCGACCTTCTCACCATGCTGGCACATTGTGTCCGTAATTTGCTCGACAATCCTCTCCAAGACAACGTGTTGGTCCTTCATTTTGCCGGTCTTGGGCTCCCTCTCGGTGACACTGCCATCTGCATGCGACCCAGCCATGGGTGGCCCTCCAAGTATCTTCACTTTACTTGTGAAGGGTTTGTCCAAGGCACCCAAAGTTCGTCTCAAGACATCAAAATTCCGCTATCAACTCTATGGTTACTTCTATGATCGGGTCTGCGACAAGTTCTGTGACAGTCCTGTGTTCGTCTGCCTTGCCCAAGTGCTCGGTTCACCCTTAGAACTCGGTGCTTGGCCTGCTCAAGGGGTGCGCCGAGATCTGTTCACAAGTCATGGCTTCTTCCGCAACTTGGCACTATCACAACCCACCAAGTCTGTGCTCGAGTTGTCTCTGCAGTGGGTCAGTCTGTTGAACTCTCACCAAGCCTACGCCCAGAGTATTTCACCAATAAGTGCACCCCTTCCACCATAGTTCCTGTTGCAGTAGTGGTGAAGAGCACCAAACTGTTTCCCAAAGTTTGCATTGATACCACCTGTCACAAAGGTGACAGTGTGGTGAGGAGAATTGAACTGTTCACCAAACAAGCTTTTATACCACCTGTCACGACCCCATATGACGCTTGATTAGATCTTGCGATTGTTCACTTGCTGAGGTGTGCGACACCGTGACGGTTCTTACTTGGTTATTTGTTACACCAATAATACTTCGTCCGGACTATGCCTCTTCACCTAGAGCATACCCATACTCTGTTCTAGGCCACCGACAAGTCACACCCCTACTCTAGTGCAACTCTTGTATACCTAGACAATTGTTAACAGTTTAACACTTAGTCATTTATAAGCATACATCCACGAACATGAGAAACCAAGAGAATAACTGCGAAACGAACTAAGACAAAAAAAAAAATAGTGTAGGCGACACAAACTGTGCCTAACACCCAGTTAAGTCTTTGTTATTGCGAAACAGTTACAATATGAGCACTACTGGCTTGGTTTACAAATTCGATAGAGTCACACGACTCGCCTCACCTCACCAAAACACTCATAAATAGATTCATCACACCAAGACTCTTTGTTGCAACCATCTCCACAATCTCCTATGGTGCACCTCAGACGTGCCCACAACCGTAGACTTGTTGTCCCTTCGTTTCTGCAAACTTTCACTGAGCTAACACAGATTTTGGTTCTGCCTCACACATGCCTCCAACAGACCTGTGTTTCCAAACTTCCCCAAAACCTCCCAAAGCATCCCACCCTTGGCTACTTGTCTTCCATCTTGGAAAATCTGCCTCAGACTTGTTCTCCAAATCTCTCGCCAATCTTCTATGCTTTCCTTTGGTTGTGCGCCCTTACTCTTATAGGAACTCCAAGGGTCACTTGTGCGAAACGTCATGTCTCTTGGGTGTGTCACGCCCCTTTGCGAATTGTCACACTCAATCGACTCATCGCGCCCCTTTGTGGACCCAGTGTGCCCATCCAAGCCCACACGCCCATCAACTGTCATGTCTCTTAGACCAACGTGCCCCATCCTTGGGCAAGTGTCCCTTTCCTTGAGCGTTCTCTTGTGCAGATCGTCGTGACTCCTCGGGGGTGTGGCGATGGGGTTGTCCAACCTCTTCGGTGCGCTCATGTTGCCGAGGGCAGATGGGTCCACTCCTTGGGCATGCTCCCAAGTTGACCTGTTATTGCTCAAACGCAACGCAAGTCTCCGTCAATTGTTCTAAGGAAAGTAAGGTGTGTGCCCCCTTGGTGTTGCACATCACCATCATGTTCCCAAGGTGCTTCTGCTCACACCCAAACGTCTTCATTCGCCCAACCGATCTCTTCCTCCTTGTGCTCTTCGTCCATTCTGTCACCGAATCTGTCCAAGGAGTGCGTGTGCTCGGTGGGTGTTGTGGGAGACCTTACAATACTGATAATTCTTAAGATGTTGATGCCAAATATTTCCATCTTACCACCTTTAGAGTACATGTGAAAGTCAGTTCTAAGGAAATCTAGATAGAGAGAAAAACCCTCAAACCAGATCGGATTTGAGCATGAAGAAATAGAAAACAGTAAGTAATAATATCTCAGATCGACCCATTCCTGTACCCATTTTATCATGTTATACAATAATGTTTCCGAAGTTTGCCCAAAAATGTTGTAATATCGTTGAGGTATTGCATGTGGTTGAGCATTTCACATGTTTTCAACATGCTAAATACTTGCTGTCGCAGTTTGCATGGATAAACCTGCAATACATAATTTTTTTGTCTAGATCATGATATGGACAAATGTGTTTGAAAGTCCTCCCAACCAAGTAACTTGGTAACATGTGAACTAAAAAGCTATCCATTGAGAAGCAAAGCATTCCTCATAGAAGGAAAGAGTCAAGACTGCAAGGTTTGCCAAAGTAAATGAGTCATCTCAAGGAAAATCCCCTGACCATCAAATTTGAGGACAAAATGCAGATTCGATGTGCTATGAAGGTAACTCACAAACTTGCCTGGCAGCAGTGAATAAGTTGATTTGGAATTATGTCAATTCTCAATGACCAAGTAAACTTGTTTGGCTTGTGTAACTCTTTAAGGTTAAAGGTTTTTCTTGTTCGAATACTACACATAGATACGCCAGATAGTACATGCAATTAGCCAACACCATCCATGTAAATATTTAGCAAGAAATAACTTCAATATATGCATTCAATAGAGCTTTTGAAGATGCAATTGCCCTGCTGCAAAAGTACCAAGCGTGAGCTGAATTTGTCTATTCCTGTAGCTATCCAAGACAGGTCGTTGGCATGGAATGCTTAGAGATATGCTCTACAACATGAAGACGAAAATTAGTCATCAAAGAAAATTCATGATTGCTATCGCATCATTCTAAGAGTATTATTCATCGGGATGTCAGAAGCATAAATATTTTGGTGGATTTGGAAATTAAAAGATTAGATGAGAGTCCATTAGTCAAACTTTGTGAATTTGATAGGGAAGTTCCTCTTGAGAAATCCATGTAGCACTCTATCTTTTCTAGTACCCTTTTCTTTTTTCCTCTAACTATTGAAGTTTAAATTTTATATTAGATCTACTTTTTGTCTTTATATAGGAGTGGTGCTTACGTGCCCACAGTGTGCGGTGTATTCACATTATTGTGCATAGCACTTCTATTGACCTATTTGTAGCAGTGTTGATAACATCGACATTGGCAAAAAACCGGCGAGGGTTTGGAAAACATCGTTTTGGAAAAATCAGCAAACAACAACAAACATTAAAAAATACAAAATATATTCATTTTTTTCAAAATTTTTAACATATAATCCAACAACAACATCAGATAAACACATTGACACATAAATATGGAGAAAGTACTAATCTATATGATGTAGTGGATGCCAAATAAAAAATGAATCAATGATACATCAAAGTCGACACTGAATCCTGAACCCTAATAGCTATCCAATCAAGGACTCACAAGTGGAGAACCAATACAAAATGACATCACATATATAAATGTATCTTATCATCATGAGGTAGATGTGCAATGCAATGTTCTAAAGCTCAGACTTGGCCTTGGAATTGATCGATGGTCAACTCGGACTCGGACTCGGACTTGGATTGACTCGGACCGATCTGATTTCAATGACTTAGTTTACTAAAAATTACATAAAATATTTAAATTTTAATGAAAAAAATTATATTTTAAAGATTCCAAACCATTATTCCAAAAAATTATTGAAACTTCGAAAGAAAACTTTATGAATAAATGAGCAAGAACATTTAAATGACAAACGTAAATGACAAGCAATGTTCCACCATCGCTTATATTTGGATCCTCATCATTAGTATCACCCTTTGCTTCTTGTCTAGCCTTTGCCTCTACCTCAATCCTCTAGAGACATCAATGAACACCTCCTAATTTAGATGAAACTACCTAATTGAAGCCTTATAATATGGTAGAAAAAACTTAACATGCCTAATCAATGATTTTGGTTTGATTGAAAGGTACATTTTTGCTAAGGCCATGTCAAAGGAGTTCAACAATCAATACCACCAACATCGGGGTACATAAAGGGCTTGGTGCTCTTGATTAAATGCCAATCCCATACCCTCATAGGTGATAGAATCCCATGAAAATGTTGCAATCCTACCAATCCTAAAATCCAGAAAATTGTTTAGTCTGCTGGATTTTGAATGATATATGAAATTCTACTTTTTCCATATGAAGTCTGTTGAGATTGGAACCACTCTCAAGCATCCTGAAGCAATTAATGGTAATTTTAAAAATTTAAGCAAAGGATAAAAATGAAAGATCAACTTTATCCCCATGGTTTCCATTGGCCAATGATGTTTCCTACTGTGGCACGATTTCTCGGCAAAAGTTGTGATTTTTTAGAAAAAATTAAAAAATCACGATTTTTTCTAATTAAAAAAAATCGTGTTTTTTTCATGCCGAAATTTCGTCGGCCCTAAAAAATCGTGATTTTTTGGAACATCACCAATTTTTTGACGATGTTATCAACATTGATGTGTAGGCATTGGTTGGACATTAATTTTTTTTTCTTATCTTATATGGACACACAAGTTTCCTTGCTCATTATGGTGCCCTCCTGTTACTCATACAAGGAATTCCTTTCTAAAAACAACATATTTATGGATCACTATGCTCAGCCTTTATATAAAATGCATAACTTCAAATGAGTTCCTTAACAAAAAAAGATAATATATTATCCATTTAACACATGGGCATTAGATCAAATCGTGTCTACATTGAACATTCAATTTCATGAGAGTATCCTAGACAATTTGATGCACAGAAATCATTATCAAAACAGAATCCAAAGATTTAAACAATAACAATACAAACTAGACAAGAGCACTTATATTTTATCATATTGAGTCCAAGAAACCTGCTGCATAGGAGTGATTTGCCTCCTAGTGGTAGGCACTCACAGTGGATGCCAGTCCCAACCCAGGCTTTGAGTCCACCAGGCAAATATCTCTAGGCATCTCAACTAGCACCTAATCAACCAATGGGCAGCTTTCTCTCAGCTATTCAAAACACAGGCTCGGGCATTTCCTTTTGTGTAATCACTTCCTTAAGAAATCCATCCCAGCAAGTGTAACAGTGGAGGCATGAAGAGCCCAAACCACTGAATTGCCTTTGAGAAACCTGGTATGGTAGTCTTTGGCTCATATTCAATCAAAATTATCTTCATGAAATTGAAAATGGACACGAGATGTTGTGAATTCCAAGATTTAATGGTGTAAATTCATATGTATTTGTTTGCTGTCATGAATCATGTAAAAATGCTGAATGTAGAGATTAAATATTTGTTAATAGGGCATGTATTTGAGTTTGATGGCTCTGTTAAAATTTTTGCTAGTAGTGGCATTATGAGTTTGTTGGGTGCTGTTGGAAGCCCCAGTTCTATTCACTGTGGAGATTCCAACCAGTTAATGAGGAAATTAATAATTATTGAGATATGGTGAAGTGGAAGCCCGGTGGCCAGTGTGGGAGCACGGGTGGGTATGCCACATGCTGTCTTTGATAACTTAAGGTTTAAATGCTCTTGTAAGCAGGAAAGCAACCAGGTTACCGATGTCCATAATATATTTCTACAAGAAATTCTCACCTTTCTCGTTGGTCTTGTCCTTCAACTCATGAATTTCTTAACGATTGTGAGCCTGTTCTTCTCAATGCTTACCTTTTCTCATGGCCTCTACTAAGCTCATGAGCTACATAATGCAAATCTTTTTAGTATATGCACAATTTAGTCCATAAAGGAAACGGCTCAACTTGAGCTTTTCATTTTGAGCACAGGCAGGAAGATACTTCATGAGTTGTAGGAGCTATCTCTCATACTCCTCAATAGTCTTTTCAGTTTATCGAAGATTGTAGAACTCAAAAAGCTTTTTCTCATGGTATTATTTAGATGAGTACTTCTCTCTGAAGTACTTGCAGAACTTCCTCCAGGAAAGATGCTTCTTTTGGATCTTCTTCAACTTCATTTGGTTATCCCACGTTAAGAAACTCTCTTCCTTCATAAAGAAATGGCCACCCTAGCCATGGTATTGTTAGAGAATCCATGGTGCTTGAAGTATTTATTTAGAGCCCATCCCCAATAGCCACGCTTTAGCTTCTTGGACGGTCTTAGATTCACCATCGAAGATGGGTGCCTTAGTCTTTCAAAATTCCATCTCCAAGGCTTCTCTCATTCTTGTTACTCCTCGTGGAAGAAGTGTCTTGTGTACACTTGGAGCAGGTTTTCTTTTATGTAGCAAAGGGGCTTCTTGATGATAAACTAGAGGTGGAAGAAGAATTTCTCCTTCTATTTGATCTTCTCCTTGAGTTTATCCTCACTTTCTAATCATACACAATTCTACTTTCACGTACATGCTTATCTCTTGTCTTCCTATTCTCTCTCAGTTGTATTTAGATTTCCGAGAGACTATGAATGATTTGATCATTGATCTTGTGTTTCACCTCTTGACCTTGGAGCAATCGATCATGATCAACCTGGCAACTGCAAATTTGAATCTTGATCTCACAAGCTTCTTACTGTCTCGACTAACTCTTCATGTGGAATTTGGCTCTATACACCTTTCTTCTCTGTTGTTATTGTTTGGAATGTTAACATCTCGATTATTGGAGGACTCCATGTCTCTTGTTTCTCACTAATGAAGTTCGGGGCAATTCTCGTGCCGCTCATGTAAGTAGCCTACTACCTAGTATGTAGAAATGAGTCTGGGACCAATGTTGCTGAATTTTGCAGTCCAACTAACAACAAATTTAAACGAGAGGAATATACAATTGTATACTCCTCTGAACAAGCTTTCTAATCATTGGTTTCCTGCTCAAAATAGATTTCCAAGTTAATTTTATGAGTCTCCTCAAAGTCAACCACTTAGCACTTCTTCAATTGTAACTTGTAACTGTGGAAGCCTTGTAAATTTCTTTGGGGGCCAACTTTTTCTACTTATAAAAGGTTCTGAGTAAAGAATCCGTGAAATCACCTCAAAGATAGTCGAAGGCTTTGATTGAGCCCCTTAAATGAAGCTCCTCATCAAGACCTTTCCAACGAGCTATCATGCGCCCTAAACAGAGATCGTATGCAAAAGTTACGACCCTGGGAAGTTGATGTACTAACTTACCTCAACGGGGCCCACATGACTTTTGGCACTTCATCTCCGAGGGTTAGGTTTTTGGATGTCTAGGGTTTTGGCATTCATGTCTATTGTAAAAATACTTTCAGAGCCTCATTGTACTCATCTTCTTGTGAATGAGCGTAGCCGTCACATCTCTTCTCAGAGATAAGCTACCACCATTCTAGCAAGCTTGTTCTCAATTTGTATTTTACAGTTTTCAACATATTTCTTATTTAATAGAATTCAAGTTTTACTGTATTTTTGTTATTGTTCATTTTGTCTTTGTGTTAATATTATAAATCTGTGGTTTCATTTCATTCCGCTCATAAATCTGGATCAGTGGTATTAGAGCGGTCTGCTCCTTGTCGTTTTTTTAACGCATGTCCCCGACGCGGTCAGGGTATAGAGAGTTGGGTCTCGAGCTTGTTTCTCTTGAAGACAACTGCTCTTGCACTCCCAAGAAACCGTCCATGGCGAGCGAAAAGAAAGACGGCGGGACCATAGTTTTAAAAATCGGAACCGGTCAAGGGTCCAACCTGAACTGGAACTGGAACCGGTTTCAATGAACTAGTTTTTTAAAAAATACATAAATATTTAAATTTTAATGAAAAAATATATTTTTAAGATTTTAAATCATGTTTCCAAAGCATTAGAGACAATTAGAGACAACATATCCAAAGTATGCTCATGAATATATCAAAATGGCACCAAGTGCAATACGTATCTAGAGATCAGAACATAAATACATAATCAAGGAGGCTCTAAATGGCCTCGGTCCTCTATAGACCACAACAACAAAAAACATACTAGCAAGAGTCAAGACTACAAGTCACTATCTCATTGATCAACATGATCAACAATCAATCATCACTACTGCTAGAAGTAGAAATGGCATGGGCATCCTCGCCCTCGACATCATGATCTGTCTCTGACTCAGACTCGAATGTGGCCTTAGACTCATCACCATCAGGGACATTTGTGACTACATGCTCTGAACTTGCATTAGCTGTAGTAGTACGAGTATGACCGCGATGAGGCACACGAGGTATACGACTATGCCTTCCTGCAATTCCATTAGGGCCTGCCATGTCTGACACTGGAATCAGACCGCAGGGCCCTAATAGTGGATCTGCATCCATCTGAACCTACCCTGTTAACTCTACCTCCAAATCATGGTCAACATCAAACTATGGTGGGTGAATCTCCACTACCCAATCTGAAGTTGGATCAACATCATCCAACACAATAGGATCTAAATTGGGTCTTTTTTTCAACAATTGGTTGTGCCTTAGTCGGAGGTTGTATTGCACAAAGACTAGATCATTTAACCGTTTCTGTTCTAAACGGTTTCTCTTCTTTGTGTGAATCCTCTCAAAGACAGACCAATTGCGCTCACACCCTGAAGCACTGCAAGTTTGACTCAACACTCTAATTGCAAACTTTTGCAATTGAGGACAATGGCTGCCAAATGACTCCCACCAGTTTCCTGCAAAAAACATAGTTAGTCGAGTTAGTTCCTTGAAGTAGTAAATTATAAAGTATATAAAATTTAAACACTTGAACTTTAAACTTTGGAATTGTTACATGGCTCATCCACATCCCTTGCAATCTTTGCTAGGTTCTTGCCGAAGGCACCTGTGGCTCTAGTGAAACAAGTGATCTGTCGATGTATCTCCAACTGATCACTCTCAGAAGGGACCATGCGCTCAAGGAAATCAATCAAGCCATCTCTAACCTCCCTAGTCACATCTTCTCCAAGCTGCACTCTGTAATGATACCTTGGGTTCAGGAAATACCCAGTTGCATGTATAGGGCGATGGAGTTGATTGTTCCATCTATGATCAATGATGTCCCAAATAGGCCCATACTTGGTCACTCTATCCTTGTACCCTTATTTGCTCCTTTGCCTGATCCATAGCCTCATAAATTTAACCCATGGCCAATTTTTCCCCATCCACTAGCTGCAACACCTTAACAAGTGGCTCGACAATTTTCACAATTTTTGCTGCTTTTTTCCAAAATCTAGGATCATCAACTTTATTTTTGGTGTCTTTGCAATCTGGTCTGCGGGCCCACTGAGGTTCATTCCATTCATCAGATGCAAACATCTTTTGCAAGTTACCTGATTGGGAAGCCATAGATTGCAATGTCAAGAAGTGAGTTGCAAATCTAGTGATGGCATGCCTAAGAAGTTTTCTTTTCTCTGTGTTTTTCCTCATCAGGCTCAAAACCCATGAGTGGTTGTAGATGTATTTTGTGATGCTTTTGGCATGCTCTATAGTGTTTTTGATCCATTCTTGTTTGCCAATGTCCTCAAGAATGAGGTCTATGCAATGTGCAACACATGGGGTCCAAAATATGGTTTTGTGTTTCTCCTCTAACATCTTCCTAGCAATAACATAGTTAGAGGCATTATCTGTGATGACTTGAACAACATTGGCCACCCCCACCTCCATAACAACCTCATCTAATAGCTCAAATGACAAGTTTGCATCTTTGACCCTATCAGATGCATCAACTTATCTCAAAAACATGGTTCCTTGTGGGCAAGAGACAAGGAAATTTATGATAGTATGGTTCCTTCCATCACTCCATCCATCTGACATGATGGTACATCCTGTTTTGGCCCATGATACTTAAAATCTATCAAGCAGTCTTCAATGGATGCGACCTCTTTGTGCAAAAGAGATCCCCTCAAATCATGCATACTAGGGCCTTTGAATCTCCTACCACAAGCAATAATGGCATCCCACATAGGTTGGTAATATGGTGAGCGGGCAACATTGAAGGGGATATCAACATGATACCACCATCTAGCTATGTACTCATAAGCAATCTCTCTAT
>JZKD02S0946566.1:201920-212338 GCA_000966675.3 Picea glauca | reverse complement strand
GCCTTTGCAACACTTTTCATCCCTAGATTTATGTTTTGAAGCTAGCCGTTTTTGCCAAGGATTTTTAAGGAAAGAAGGAGGAGCATGAGGCCTTGCTTAAGCAACACCGGAATGAACCTCCTCCCCTTAGGGTTTTGACTTCATGGCCCTACCATTGCAGCACCATCAAGCCTAACTCTCTTGTCCTTGAATTTAGATTCTCTCGAGACCTTAGCCCTTGCTCTTTGACTCCATTATACCCTAAGGCACTAGTCTAGAACTCCAACGTTGAGATTCTTGTGTCAAAACAACACTTTCAAACATCTCAAATTTCAAACCCTAACTAACCCTAACGTCTCACTGACCCTAGACTTATGATGATGTCATGCCTCTTTTGAACTCTTGGTTGATGTAAAACGTTGTGGCTTGGTCATCTAGCAATAGACATTGAAGTGTTGATAATTCTCATTGGCTAATTTGTAAAACGTTGAGCTCTTTGTCTATAGAACTAACCCTAAATAAGGCTGACGTCACCTCTAATAAGCCTGACGCAACATTCTTATTATACATGAGCATTTGATGATATTTTATACGAATTCAAAGATTGATTATATACATTGAATGTTATATCATTTCCAGTTTTTATTGAGAAGTAACATCATAAACCATAGTCATTTTTTGCAATCATTGACTTCATCAATAATTACTGCTATATGTGCTCATATATGATATTGATAGTCATTGATTAAATGAAGTACTAACCACTGTTGCATGTATTAGTTTTATTGTTGCCTTGTCTCGCAAACAAGTGCTTCTACTGTGGTATTCCTTCATTCTTGACTATCTTCTTGGCAGTACTCTGTGAAGGGAAAACCCACCTTGATCCATTAAACCTTTGCCCTTCAAAACCCCAAATTACTAGGGACGTCTCCCTTGGGTTTAGCCTCCCTAAATAGAAAGAGCTCCCTATCGAGGTGACAGTGGGTAGGGAAGCTCCTGTTACGCCAATTTGGCCCTTACCCTTTAGCTGCTTGGCCCAAACTACACACTGAGCGATAACAAGAACCTTGTCTTAGACTCTTACTAAGTTTCAAACTTTCAAACATTCAACAATCAAGATTCAAGATGGAAAAAAATAAAGAGTGGAAAATTTTCAACATACCTCTAGAATCTAATCCAACTCTTCCAAACTTGAAGATGAAGTATAGCCTCCTAGTTGAGATGCCAAATCCACCACAAACTGCCCAAAACACTTACCCAATAAGCTCCTCAATGCTTCTCTTCAAGAATCAATGCTACTCCAAAACCCAAACGCTCCCAAATGCTCCCAAATGATGAATGAGAGAGGTGTGAGGCACTTAGAGGGGACTGATATGGTTATATAGGCTGTTGTTAGGGTTTAGAGGAGGTTAGGGATTTGATTCAGCAAAAAAAATACGTTTTTGAAGTCCGTGGGCCTGCTTGAGGAAGACCGAACTGAACCGGCCGACTGATTCGGTTTTTGTCCCGGTTCGAACCGGTCACTGAGCTAACCAGTCAAACTGGCCGGTTCCGGTTCCAGTTTGACGTTTTTTAAAACAAGGGATGGGACAAGAGATCCTTTCAAAATGTTGCTCGAGGAAGCCCTTGAGCAATGAAGGAACAAGATGATGGATAACTTTACACAAATCCTTCGACGATTGTCGACAAGCGACGCATCCACTTCAAGTGGAGGCATCACTCCCTTTAAGGTACAAATCAATTTTGTTATTCCTATATTTGAAGGTCAAATAGATGCAGATGTCATAGATAGATGGTTGAACTTTCTAGAAGGGTATTTTTCTGTCCACAACTTTTTCGATAGAGAAAATATTACATTTGTGCTCCTCAATGCCATCCCCCATGTCAAAGATTGGTGGGAGACTTTCTGTGAGCAAAAGGAAATAGAGAGATCCACATTATTTGCAGTTGCACCCACTTGGGGTTCTTTCAGGGGTGCTATTAAGGAACAATACTACCTTGTTGGAAGTTATGACGACTTGTATACAAGATGTGCCACACTGCGGCAGGAAAGAGACCAAACAGTGCTAGAGTTCACCAACGTCATCCATACCTTGCGCACCAAGCTGGGTATCAAAGATTCTGAGTGACATCTGGTGCTCAAGTACCACGACGGTCTGCATCGATACATTCAGAAAAAAATGGAGTTTTTGGACATCTCATCCTTGGGCACGACCTATCGATATGTCGTCAAAATCGAGCAGAAGCTTAAACAAAAGACACAACAGTTTGGGTCTGAGAAATCCTCACAACAGACGCAGGGCAAGGGCATCCCCAACCCACAGAACAAAGGACAGCAAAGATGGGCCACCTCAGGACAACCAGTCCAAGCCGCAAGCAAAGAAGGACAATGGGAAGATGAAGAGACATACCGGGAAGTGGTGCGGCTTCCATAAGAGCCCCTGGCATAACACTGTTGATTGTCGCTCAAAGCAGTCATTGGTGGCTGAGGTGAAAGCCTCTGAATTAGATGTGGGTTCTGACTTCGAGTCAGAACCAGAAAAGTGGAGACAAATCATTGACGCGGAAACCAGTGCCACCGTTGCTACCACCAAGATCCAGCCAGGTGAACTTTGATGAGCTAGAGGAAGACGGGTGCCTCTTTCATTCATAGATGTGAGTGAAAATCACTCCGCTACACTTCATCATTAATAGTGGTAGCCAGAACAACCTCATCTTAGCAGAGGTCGTCAAGCGGCTAGCCCTGGCGACAACGTCGCACCCGCAACCCTACACCATCGGATGGCTCCGTCAAGGAAGCGATCTTCGCATCAGCCAACAATGCCACCTGTCGTACGACTCAAGCCATTCAAAGATGAGGTATTGTGTGATGTTGCTCCCCTTGAAGTTTGTGATGTTATTTTGGGCCAACCTTATTTATGGAAACGTCATGCTATATATGAGTCCATGCCTCACAGTGTTATTATTACTTTGAACAAGAAATTGTACAGTATACTCGAGGTAGTCCTACCCAGTGCTATTTCTTTGATCTCTTCCAAGTAATGCATGAAGGTCATTTTTCAGACCGAGAAGTGTCTTCTTCGTGATTCGCTCTCAGAGTGAGTGAAAGGTTGTAGCCACATCCATGGCCTCCGCGGCCGACCTATCCACGCAACAAAAACAAGTGGATAAGGTCGTGGAATAATACAAAGACATCTTCTCATCACCTACTGGGGTACCTCTGCACTGTCACGTCAAGCATCCCATCGATTTGACCCCTGACACACTGGTAGTTAATGGGCTAGTCTATCGCTGTTCTCTGCTAGAAAATGAGGAGATAAAGCGTCAGATCTAAGAACTACTCCACAAGGGGCACATCTGACCCATCTCATCACCTTGTGGAAGCCCAATTGTGTTAGTGCAGAAGAAAGACGGGACCTGGCGACTCTGCATTGATTATCGAGCCCTAAATAAAATTACAATCTGGAACCAGTACCTGATTCCCCAAATCGACGTTCTCCTTGATCAGCTCAAGGGGGGCCAAATACTTCAGTAAGATTGATCTGAAGTCTAGATACCATCAAGTCCCAATAGAGCAGACAGATGTATGGAAAACTGCCTTCAAGTCAAATGAAGGTCTTTTTGAATGGCTGGTCATGCCCTTTGGTTTGAAAAATGCTCCAACAACTTTCATGAGGATGATGGATGATATCTTGCGGCCTTTCACTAATTCTTTTGTGGTGTTGTATCTGGATGACATCCTCATCTACAACAAGACTTGGACATAACACTTGTAACATATTCAACAGGTTCTGCACACTCTGTGACAGCACACGTTATATGCCAACTTGGAAAAATGCTCCTTCCCTTCGGCATGGACAGGGTTCAGTACCTAGGCTACATTGTTGATGCGCATGGTGTGCATGTTGATCTAGCCAAGATCCAAGTCATCCGTGACTGGCCATCCCTAACCACGCTCACTGAGCTTCAGAGCTTCTTAGTCCTTGCCAATTTCTATCATAGGTTCATGTTGGGATTCTCCCATATTGCATGGGCCCTCAACCAAATAACTAGGGGTGGTGGCAAGGCAAAATTTGTGTGGGGCCTGTCCCAATAGAAAGCGTTCGATGATTTGAAGCATTGTTTGTGCTCAACCCCACTGCTTTTATTACCCGACTTGCAACAACCCTTTGAGATCGAGACAGATGCTTTAGACTATGTTGTGGGCACAATCCTCACTCAGCACGGCTACCCTGTGGCCTATCATAGCGAGACACTATCAGATGTCATCCGTAAGTACCCTACTTACGTCAAAGAAATGTACTCCATTGTGCAAGCCTGGCGCCAGTGGAGGCATTACATTCTTGGGAAGGAGACAATCATTCACACTGATCATAAGCCGCTACAGTTCATGCAGACACAAGGAAAATTCTAGAATGACCGCCATCAGAAGTGGTCTACATATTTGCAACAGTTCCACCTCAACATCAAGTATAAAACATGAAGTACCAACCGAGTCACTAATTTCCTCAGCCGACCTCCAATTGCAACACTCACCATAGTGCTAGACTCTTGTGCTCACGAGACCTCCGGATGACCCCACCTCTATGAGACAGATCCTGACTTCGCCAACACCTACTAGATGTTGGGTGCAAACACAACTGTCACTAATTTCCATCTTTAGGACGGGCTGCTGTGCCATCTGGGCCATCTTTGCGTTACATCAAGCGAGCGAGCGAAGACGATTTGGGAAGACCACTACAGCCGGGTGGCAGGACACTTCGGCGTGGAAAATACAATGGCAGTGTTGCAGTGAAATTTCTACTGGCCGAAACTTCGACAGGATGTCAACAAGTATATTCGGTCCTGCATTTCCTGTGTTATTGCCAAACCGACCACTAAGAAACAAGGCATGTATACTCCTCTGCCTACTTTTGACAAGCCCTGGGAATCCATCTCTATGCACTACATGTCGGGCGTTCCATCCACCAAGCGGGGAAATGACTGTGTCTTTGTGGTTGTTGATCGCTTTTCCAAAATGGTGATTCTGGCTGCTTGCAAGAAGAGCATCATAGCGAAGGCCACTTCCAAGCTCTTCTTTGAACGAGTGTGGGTACACTTTGGGATCCCACAAACCATTATCTTAGAGTGGGACAACCGGTTCCTCAACACTTTTTGGTTGAGCATCTTAGAGTTCATCAGAGGATCCAACGAATGGGTAAACTGAGGTCATCAACCGGATGATCGTGCACATCCTACGCATGTACAATTCCAAGCACCCCGCACCTGGGATGAGAGTCTTCCCTATGTTCAACATAGCTACAACAAAGCCATACATAGCTCAACCGACACAGCCCCTTTCAGGTGGGGTTGGGATTTCAACTATTGAGTCCCATGGATGTTGCACTACCCCTTGCGGCGAACTAGGCAGACTCGTCGCATGCTTCAACTGAAGTTGACAAAGCCACCTGGTTCATTGAACGGATCCAACACATCCACCAATAGGTTTGGGATATTTTACAGAAATCCAATGCCAAGTACAAACAACACCATGATCAACATCGGGTGCCACACCAGTTTCAGGTGGGAGACAAAGTTTGGTTGCACTTGCAGAAAGAACGCCTTATAGGGCCTCATCGGAAGCTTCGTCCACTCCGTTATGGACCTTACACCATCACCAAGGTTGTGGGCGACAATGTTTTTGAGCTCAACCTTCCCCCCTTCCTTGGCTTGCACTCAGTGTTCAATTTGGACCTCCTTCGATCTTATTTTCCACCATTATTGAACACCTTGGAGATAACAGAACAATTGACACCAACAAAGCTCAACCCTGACTGCATGGAACTGGAATCCACTGATCAGATCGTGGACACACAGGTCAATGGCACTCGCCAGCAGAGGATCCAACTTTATCAGGTTGTCAAAGTAGGGCAACTTCTGCACCAAAGCAGGTGGCTCACTAGAGGCCAAATTCAACAGAAATTTCCTCATCTGATGGGGGAACTCAACGCAATGGAGACCATTGCTTCCTAAGGGGGGAGGATTGATCGAGGAGGATCTTGGTGGCCACCCACATTGTCTTACTGGCTCAAAACAATTTTTTGGCAACTTACTATTTTTAGCAGTTTTTCGGGTCCCAAACTTTTGGGGCCATTTTGACGGACTAAACGACGTTTTTTTCACGATCAAGCACCTCAATCATAGCCAAAGGCTTTGATTGAGCCCTCTAAATGAAGCTCATTGTCAAGACCTTTCCAACGAGCTATCGTGTGTCCTAAACGAAGATCGTATACAAAAGTTACGACCCTGTGAAGTTGATGTACTAACTTACCCCAACGGGGCCCACATTACTTTTGGCACTTCATCTCCTAGGGTTAGGTTTTTGGATGTCTAGAGTTTTGGCATTCATGTTTATTGTAAAAAGGCCTTCAGAGCCTCATTGTACTCATCTTTTTGCGAATGAGCATAGTCGTCACATCTCTTCTTAGAGATAAGCTGCCACCATTCTAGCAAGCTTGTTCTCAGTCTGCATTTTACAGTTTTCAACATATTTCTTATTTAATAGAAGTCAAGTTTTACTGTATCTCTGTTATTGTTCACTATGTCTCTATGTTAATATTATAAATCTGTGGTTTCATTTCTTTCCGTTTATAAATCCGGATCAATGAATTGCCAAACGACATATTTGGTTTCACCTTCATAATGTAAAACTCTGAGGACAAAAACGCTGACTACCCCCAATTGATAATCTTTCAATCGACAAAGTTGGATTTGGGCTCCGTAATCGAAATGATGATGGCTAAAATGCCAACTTAAATACTTAGTTGATTTTCCTGATTGTTATTTCGCCTATGGACAGACTTGGGTTTACCTTCGAAATACAAAATCCCGACGACCAAAACTTTGGCCATTCATTCTCAACAATTTTTCTAAGTTGTTATTGTCTTAATTGGTAAACCTTGCCTCACCTTTAAAATGCAAAATCCGGATGACCGAAACCCCGATTGCTCAACACTTATTTTCCCGAGTTGATGTTTTCCCAATCATTAAACTTGGATTTGCCTTCAAAATCCAAAATATGAAATCCTTATGGTCGAAATGTTTATTGCCAATACTTAGCAGATTTTTCAATCGATAATCTCTGTGAGATTTGAACTAGTGATAACTTTAGTAAATGATTCTCACAACAAGGGATGTTAGCAAAAACGCTTTCAGCTGAAATTATCAGCAACAAAATTAGTCAGATAATAGAATCCAGCAACACTTTTTGACCCAAAAAAAAAATTTCAATTCCTTTCTCCTGACAAATTTTCTTTGGTTGCCTCTTTCACAAAACTTAACCATACTTGGGTTGCAGAACTAAACTTAAAGTTCTAATGCCACTCTGTGGTGCGCCCACTTGCTACCACTCCTTGAATAAGGGGTTTAGTTTCGATTTTTCTCTGTTAATAGCTAAATCAGAGTAGAAACAATTATACTCTTTACAATGACTGTTTAAACTTTACCACAACATAACGGAGGAAATCCATGAATCCATATTGCTGATATAAGAAGCATCACATGGGCTTTGGCCGTTTAAAGCTTTACATTATACGTCCTTTTTATGCACATGCTTTATCAAAACATTTCCTTTTGAATAAAAGTGCCTTTACACTTGGGCTCCCAACTATCCAAATACAACATAAGGAAACATTAATGTTCACATGTTCAATATCGTAGACTGGTGTGCCAAAATGGGGTATTATAGTTGTTAGGTTGAAATTTTTTTAGTGGTGTTTTAGAATGTATATGTGAAAATGGGGTATTATAGTTGTTAGGTTGAAAGTTTTTTAGTGGTGTTTTAGACTGTATATGTGAAAGTTTTATGGATATTAACATCATATTTTTCTTTGAATAGTTAGTGGACCTAATGGTTAAGAACATGTGTTTTCTCCTAAGAGATCACAAGTTCAAATCCAAAGAATATAGGGTATGCATACCTTTGATGTTTGGCTTGACCATTACTTTAAAATTAAATTATTATTATTATAATTTTTTCACATAGCACATTCATGGGTTGCCAAGGTAATTGGAACTTCCACTTCGTTTCTAACCATATTAACAAACCTTATCTTCAGGGAAGTTGAACTTAAGTATGTTACCTTAAAATTAGATTATTATTATTGTAATTTTTTCATATAGCACATTCATAGGTTGCCAAGGTAATTGGGACTTCCACTTCGTTTCTAACCATATTAACAAACCTTATCTTGATGGAGGTTGAACTTGGGTATGTGTATTGAAAATGCTTTGATTTGACCACTCGACCTCAACTTGTTTGACAATACTTTACCTTATTTAATTAAATACATTTTTTGGTATTCAAATGTAAAATGCTTTTGTTTGGCTTAATAATGTTTGAGGTAGATGTAAAAGATCAATTAGTGGTATGAGTCTTGACATCAAGCAAGGTGTCCTCGAATAAAGGAGTTTGAAAATATGAGGTGTCCTCAAATAAAGGAGTTTGAAAATATGGGATAGTGTTCCGAGAATGAGTGTTTGTGACCTCCTCGTCCAAGTGAGAGGGTTGGGTTCATACAACTTGAGTTGGCTAACATTAATAATGTCATGGATGCAAAGTTGAGATGGAAGAGCCAAGCAAAAGGCATTGGGACCTGTTGTCGTCCTTATACACACTTGCAAACGTGAGCTAAGTCCGGCTCACTTAGTGTGTCCTTAGAGGCACAATGCCTAGGTTCACAACCCACGCTGTCACTTTGACCGAAACCTCTTCCGTCTAGGCTTACTCCTAGGGAAGCCAAAGCGGATAGACCTTAGTTACTAGATGTGTTAGAGTTAGGTTCTAGGAGTTAATTTTAATTTGTTAAGGTTAGAGGGGATTTTAATCCTAAGATGCTAAGGAAACAATGCAGTATGCAAGGGTTAGCATGTGAGGCAAGCCTTTTTCCTAGGTCAACTAAGACTAGTGCCTAGAAATTGGGCAAGGGGTCAACTATGTTAAAGGGTGGTTCTTTACAAAATATTACAAATTACTTATAAGTTTACAAAAGAATGAATTAAACCAATGAAAGAATACCATGTACAATTACTTACAATAAAGAATGCTAGGATACAAATTATACAAAGAAAGCTAACCGTGTTTTACTTCTATGTGTGCAGGATATCAAAGATCAAAGCATTTAATCACATCACCACATTCACGAGATCATCATCAACAAATTATATCATCAACACATTCCAAAGAATAAGAAGATTTAAGCACAATTGTTATGAATATTATTGAAGATGATCCACACTCTTGATTATTAAACCCCCAAGTATTCTATTAGGTTTGGTCTAGGGTTTAATTATTAGGTTTTTCTTAAGATTTATCAAGTTTTAATTAACTTTCACCAAAGCCTCCTCCTCCTATTGCCAAATAAATGCTGGACGCTCAAGATAGTATGGCAACGAGGCCAACCCTAGCAGAACCAGTCAGCCCAAAACAAGAGTACTTCCCGGAGAGGACACACACATGGTGCGCCACGGGGCAGTCCCCTGCCACTACCCTCTGTTGTTTTCCTCAAGCCCCGTTTTAGATGGTGAAGATGGTGGTCTAAGGTGCCCTAAATAGTCTATTAAGTATATAATTTGATTAGGTAGACTTTTAGGTGATTATTAGAGTGTTTAGAAGATTTTAAGGCACTTTTTAGGTGCAATTTAGTGATATGGCCGAAACTGTTATTAGCTTTTAAGTGTGTTGTCTTGAGCTTAAGCAATTGAGTTCATTAACACATGAAAATCAAATAAGATGTCTGAAAAGTAAAACTATCACATGCACAATAAGAGCTTGCTATGAAACAAGAGCATTAGGGCAAGAACAACTTGCCTTCAAGATGTAGAAAGAAAAAATAATTGTGTTTGTCTACTTAACCATTCAAAATTCAAGCCCAAACAAATGGCTTCTAATAGATATCAGCAACAAAAGAATAAACCAATTACTTGTTAAGCACTTTAGATATGTTGAAGCATTAAGACTTAAACCATGTGCAAGAGAAATATAAGAAGCTTGAAATGAAACTAATCAAGATCTAGTTAGATTATTTAAGTTTGTTGCCCAATAGGCTTAAGATTAGGATATTGATCTAGAACATAAGGAATTTAAAACATTAAACCATAGATCACATCACATCATATCATATCATCAAGCATTAACACTTAGACTTGCCTATTTGGGGTATTCCTCTCCCAACTAGGTAGGTGATTACATTAGATTTGCTTAATTAGGTTAAGTTCTTTAAGATTTCATCAATTAGGGCAAACGATGAAAGAAGATCAAGAGAGATAAACTAAGTAACAATATAAGCTACTAAGTAGGCAAAAAAACCCCACGGCCTAGGTTGGGGAGGTGCCCTCACCTCCAAAACCTCACGACCAAGCTAAGAAAGGCTAAAAAAATGAAGAAAATTAAACCTAACCCA
>JZKD02S0946566.1:189797-200152 GCA_000966675.3 Picea glauca | reverse complement strand
GGTGCTGAAATTCCAATTACAAAAATAAGTGCTGGGGCCAAACACTGCCCTATAGGACCAACAATCTTCGACAACATGGCATCTGATGATGCATCTCTTCATGGCACATGATTTGACCACCGGTGCTAAATGGGCGGTCAACATCTGGCTCAACATGGGGACGTGTGTTTGATCTTCTCACTTCGAGACGAAGAGCATACGAGAATCCAACACCTACAAAATAGAGTGCTCACCGTAGTGCACACCAATAACCAACATTAGAATACATTTATACATGATTAAATTAATGAATGCTATACAACATTTACATAATGAAATAACTAAAGTACAACATCATAATTTACAACAAATAAATCTATAGTACAAAAAAAATCTAAGTACATATTTACATAATGAATGAAAAAATACAAAATTGAAATACAAGGAGAAAGGTTAGAGATACATTACATAGGGTGTCCATTCAGACACCATGTTGCCCCATCATCTGTAAAAGAGCTTGAGCTGTTGCCCATTCCTCAGAATGTTGATGGGCTCACCATCCAAATGGTTGAGATGAAAAGAATTCGGCCCTGCTATTTCTTTGATCAAGTATGGCCCTAGTCATAAACTGTCAAACTTGTCGTGTTTTCCAGGTTTCTCTCTTCCTTTATCCCATAGTAAAACTGTGTCACCCACAATGAAGTCCCTATGTTTGGCTGATCTGTCAAAATCTTTCTTAACCTTGTGTTGATTTCTGCAATTCCGATCATAAGCCTTTCGTCTGATTTCATCTAACTCAATAATCTGATTGACCCTATTCTAAACTGCATCCTGCTCTGCGGAAGTATCCTCAATTGATCCATAAGTGGGAAGTCTAAGGTGCACTGGCAACCTAGCCTCCAACCCATATACTAGCTTAAACGAACTCTTTCCAGTAGCTGCTTTCTTCATTATTCTGTCAGCCCATAATGCATGTTTAATTTTACCATCCCAAGACTTCTTGTTTTCCCTGACTATTTTCTTAACAATGGTCATTAAGTTTTTATTACTTGACTCTGCCTGACCATTTCCCTGAGGATAATAATCTGATGCATGTGATAAGATAATACCATACTTGAAACAAAATGCTGACATCTCGATTGAACAAAAGGCCTTGGCATTATCTGTTACTATCTTTGATGGGACCCCAAATCTAGTTATAATTTTGTCTTCAAGGAAATCCATCACCACCTTTTCAATTGCTGTCTTCGTAGGGATGACTTCAACCCATTTTGTAAAGTAATCTGTGGCTGTAAGAACCCAAGAGAACCCATTACTTAAATTATTGCTAAACTTCCCGATGAAGTCCAACCCCACTGCTGAAAAGGTCCTTCAACTACCACTGGTTGCAAAGGGAGTGTTGTTAATTTATGCTTTCCTGTGAAATGCTGACATGGCTCACATTTCCAAACAAGTTGATGTACATCTGAAAATATAGTGGGCCAATAGTATCCTGCTCTAAGGATTTTGTGGGTAGTAGTTTTAGCAGCAAAGTGTCCTCGACAAAACCCTCCATGGAATTTATCCATTAGATCCTTTGATTCAATATCATCCACACATCTAAGGATAACTCCATCAAGAATTTTCTATCCTAATCCATCTCTAGTAAGGACATACTTAGAAGATTTCAACCTCAAAGCCCTTTTCTTGTGTCATACTAGATGCCTTGGACAAGTTAGATTCTTAAGATAGAAAATGATGTTTGTATACCAATCTACTTGTTCAAGTTTTAGTAAGTTAGGATGCCATTCTTCATTATTGATTTGGTTAACCATATCCAAGGCTTTCTCATTACTTTCTGTCAACATTTTTTCCAAGCCTTGACCCTTGATCAATTTAGTTGGTTTAATCTCCAAATCATACTCTTGGATTTTAGCAATCCATCTACCCCTTGAGCCCAATCCTTCCACTTGATATAGCACATCTTTAACTGCGGAATTAGGAACATAACCAATCACCTTGGAATATCCGATGAAGACTCTGAAATTTTTGAGTGCTTTGACTAAGGCATATGCTTGTTTCTCAAACATGGGATATTTTAATTCTGAATTTTGCAAGGCCCTACTCATATATGCAATAGGCTAATCACGGCCTTGGTCATTTTTCTGAAGCAACACACCAACAATTGTGTCTTCAGAGGCAAAAGAGAAGATATGAAAATCCTTCTCATAATCTGGACTGATAAGAACCGGAGTTTCACATATGGCAATCTTGATCTGTTCAAAAGCTCGTCTACTTTCATCATTCCATTCAAATTTCACATCCTTCTTAAGTAGTTTATATATAGGTTTCATGATTTTAGCATAGTTAGGAATGGATCTATGGACAAAATTGGTTTGTCCTAAGAATGATTGAAGAAGTTTCTTCATTTTTGGCAAAGGCACTTTACCAATGGCTTCCACCCTTTCAGGGTCTATTTTAACTCCTTCTTTAGTAATGATGTGGCCCAATAATTTTCCTTCAGTCACCCCAAAGACTGACTTAGCAGGATTCAGAGAGATTCCAAACTCTCGACACCTGTCCAAAACTTGCCTAAGGTGGCAAATGTGAGTTTTACCATCCTTAGAAAAGATTGTTAGATCATCTTGATATATTTCAATTAATTTACCAATCAACCCCCTGAAGACATAATCCATATCCCTTTGAAAAGTAGCTCCAACATTTGATAAACCAAATGGCATTCTAAGATATTCAAAAGTACCCCATGGAGTAGTAAAAGTAGTCTTATGCCTATCTTCTGCTTTTAATCTAATCTTATTATAACCCGAGAAACCATCAAGCATGGAAATTATTCCTGATCTTATAACTCTTTGAAGTAGAGTTTCCATATTGGGAAGGGGACAGTTGTCTTTTGTGCAAGCAATGTTTAAGTTCTTGAAGTCAATGTAGATACGAATTTTCCTATTCTTCTTCCTAGCAACAACCAAGTTTGAACACCAAGAAGAATGTCTAGTCTGTTGAATAATACCTGCTTCTAGCATTTTCTGTAACTCCTGTTGGAAAAGAGGAGCTAACTTTGGGTTTAACTGTCTTAACTTCTGTCTAAAGGGCATAGTACCTTCCTTAAGAGGAATCACATGCTGAATCACATCCTCCCTATAGACTTTGAGTTCATCATAACCAAAGGCCAAGACATCCCTATATTCCTTTAATAATTTAACAATTTCATTCATTTCTTCTATAGGGGTAGTCTTGCCAACTTTTATCAATCTAGGTTCTTCATTAGTTCCGATATTGATTTCTAGGTAATCACATAGTTTTTTCTTTGATTCATCTTTCATCTTGTGACCATCCTGTCTATCAAAATTCCTTTCTGAAGAAGCCACTCTTTTAGGTGGTGCCTTTACCTCATCATCATTTTCTGTATAATTACAACCCTCCTCTTTCCTTACAAAAGAAGGGTGTGAAGTTTCAGTGGACATTGCATTTTGAAAAGAGTTTCCAAAACTTGAAACAATTATTAACAAGTGCTCCAATATTAAGGATTGCAGACCCAAATGAAGACTTCATTGTATGCACAAATGCATGCAAAGAAGGACTTGGTGGAGTCCTTAGTCAAAATGGGTTTGCTATATGTTATGAATCAAGGATGTTGAAGGAGAATAAAAGACACTATGCCACTCATGATTTGGAGTTGGCATCCATAGTGCATGCATTGAAGAAATGGAGACACTACCTCATGGGGAAAAGGTTTGAGTTGAGGACATACCATAATGGTCTGAAATATTTATTTGATCAACCAACTCTAAATGCTAGGAAAAACAGATGGTTAGAATTTCTCAGTGAATATGACTTTGATATAAATCATATCAAGGGGAAAGAGAACAAAGGGTTGATGCACTCAACAAAAGAGTGCATGAATTTCATGCTACAACCATTATTATGCACCAATTAGATTTGAAACACATAATTTTGGAGGTTGCAAATTTAGATTTGAAATACAAGGAATTAGTGGAAAAATTACAACAAGGTAATTTGCAGCAGAAAATTGAAGAACACAAGCTAGATAATGATGAAATTCTCATGTACAGGGTTTATGTACCAAATTCCTAGGAATCGAAAAATATGATATTGATGGAAATGCATAATGTACCTTATGCTAGGCACCCAGTTTATCATAAAAATATTGAAGTTGTCAAGAGCCAATATTATTGGCCAGGCATGAAGAAATAAGTTGTTGATTTTATTGCCAAATGTTTGGAATGCCAAAAGGTAAAAGTTGAGCATAGACACCCAGCTGCTTTGCTACAACCATTACCCATTACTGAGTGGAAATGGGAAGTTGTAACAATGGATTTCATCACCAAATTGCCCATAACAACCAAACAACATGATTCTATCATGGTAGTGGTGGATAAGCTTACTAAAGATGCCTATTTTATTCTAGTTAAGCTAACTCACAAGGAAACCAACATTGCTGATGTTTATATGAGATAAATTTCTCAATTGCATGGCATACCTAAGACAATTGTGTCTGACAGAGATCCAAAATTTACCTCAAATTTTGGAAGGGATTATTTAATGGATTTGGAACAAATTTGAATTTTAGTACAAGTTATCATTCAAAATCAGATGGACAAACATAGAGGGTAAATCAAGTGATAGAGGATATGTTGAGGATGTATGTGATGGATAAACCACCAAAATGGGAAGACTACCTACACTTAGTATAGTTTGCTTATAACAATGGGTACCAAACATCTTTAAAGATGATCCCATTTGAGACACTTTATGGCAGAAAGTGCAACACACTGGTAAGTTGGGATAACCCAACAAATAGAGCAGTGGTTGGACTAGATTTACTCAGGGAAATGGAGGAGCAAATGTTGAAAATTAAAAAAAAATTAAAGGTTGCCCAAGACAAGAAGAAAAGATATGTTGATAAGGGAATAACTCATAGGGAATTTAAATTTGGGGACCATGTATTCTTGAAAGTGAAGGCCAATAGAAGTTCCCTGAAGTTGAGAAATTGTTCCAAGTTGACAGCTCACTATTGTGGGTCATTTGATATCCTAGAGAGGATTGGTCTAATAGCTTATATGATTGCATTTCCTGCATCTATGTCTGTTCATAATGTATTCCATGTATCATTGCTCAAAAAATATATACCTGATGCTAATCATGTTGTTGATTGGAATGTGATTCAGGTGGAGCAAGAAGACACTTTTCAAGTGCATTCAGTACACATTATGGACCAGAAAATCAAACAGCTCTGGAATCGATCCATAAGGCTTGTAAAGGTCCAATGGACCTGGTACGGTTCTTAGGACACTACTTGGGAGCATGAGGATGCAATGATGGCAGAATACCCGCATATTTTTGAGGATTTTTGAAAATTTTGTTGTATATGTGTACATAATGCACTAAGGACAATGCATAAATAAGGGGGGGGGGGGATTGTAATATCCCTAGTACAAACCCAATTGTAAATGTAAATACAAATTTATGTAAGATGGTGAGCTGTTTTGATATCAATTTTGTATGCACCTTCCATGGTATAGTGTGTGCATGTACTACGCAGTAAAATGAGGAAGTGTGCACATTCCAGGATATTGTACGCAACAACTTAAGTGCGCGTGATTTTGAGGCCAAGGACTCTTTGTGTATATGAGGTGTTTTATAGGCTAGTGAGATAGTTTGTGATGATTAGGCCAAAGATCCTAGATGTTAAAGGCCAGCGAGCCTATTTTTGTATATGTCTCATCATTAATATAAAATACATCGTTGCATGTAGACCGACCACGATAAAAGAGTATGGGGGACTAAAATCCACTAGTTAGGGAAAGTGGGGGGGGGCAAAAGTTAAGGAAAAGGGATAAGCTAGGGAGCTTAAGCCAAAAAATAATATTATATTAATATTTCTTAAAGTATAAAGTATAGATAATTATTTTATCCTAAGTTCCAAAGTTGGGGACAAGTGGGACAAAGTAGCTCCCAACACGACAAGTATCAAGTTGGGGACATGCATACATATTGTGGGGAATTAGGTCATTTTATATCATTCCTTCCACCAGGAAGTCATCAATTCAGCCATACCATGATCTTGCACTCACACAATTAGTTGTCCTATGTACTTTCCTTTCACTGTAATTGAACCTATATCCATAACCATACTTGTTTATGTAGCTGGTTAGCTTGGGAGATGTACTAAATAAGCGGGTTGTCAGGCCTATGGGATACTGAAGAGGTGGGTTGTCAGGTCCGTGAGCAATTTCTCTCTGCGTGAGAGAATTGTTGGGAATTGATTTCCTGAAGGTGCTAAACTGCAATTACATGGCTCTGAGACTTCCTGTCCGGCCTATTGCTAAAGCCCATAAATGAAGTGGGGCAGCGGAAGGACTGTTGAGTAGAGAAGGGGCACACTTTCTGGGGTGGGACATGCATGTGGGGAATGAGGGACGTTAGGATGTTAGTTTGAGTTGACACTAGTGATAAAGTCTTTCCTGTTGTCTGAGATAGTCATCCTTGTTAGGAATCCCTTTACCTGGGTGGAGTTTAGTCCCAGCTTGGGGGTGACCCACTGTTGAGAGTGATGAGCAGTGTGGTCTAAGGATGGGAGGTTCATTGAAGGTCTGCATGCAGTTGGTGATATTCTTACCAAGATAAGTGTCAACTGTGTGATAAATTACATGCTGCATAATTATTTACGTGTTTATTTTTATGGATTTATCCTGTGTATGGTTTATAACTGTGTTTATATTTATGGGTATTACCTGCATATGCTGCATGTATATGTTTACTGTCTATTTCTGTATGAATTTGTGAATTTATAGATGTATTTTTCTGTTTACGTTATATATATATATATATATATATATTGCAAGAGTTCTGTGTGTGTATATTTTAATTGCATGCAGTTCAAAAAATTTATGTGGCATAGTTTAGTTGGATGGTGGGTATGTTTTAGTATGTTGAGCAGAGAATGAGAGTGTTCTCTAGAGTAGCATGCCCCGGCATGGGTGGTCGGGGATGTTACAGACACGGTTGGGGGTTTGATCCACCCGCCTAACATTTCTAGGATAGATAAGACCATTTTGGTCAAAATGGGGCTGCCACGTGGTCACCTATGATTGGTCCACGTGATCTAAGAGGATCCAGGAATTCTCACACAGGTCTAGAAAGATCCAAAACATCCACAAAGGTCCATAATGGTTTACTAATGCTCAAAATTAAACCATCCCAAATTCTCTCTAAAATTTCATTAGTGCATAGAGCTCGTTGTCATCTTTCCAATGACACAAATGATGACTCAAACATAGTTCATATGCAAAAGTTATAAGTGGCCAAAGTTCCAGTCAACTAGGTCAAAGGTCAAAGTCCACATGGGAAAAAAGAGGTGACATGTGTCACCACTGCAAGGGTGACATGTGGCACATGATTGTTGTAAATTGACTCGGAAGATCATACCTCAAGGTGGTCCAATTACAAATTGACAAGTGGTGCATAGGTGGTCCAATCATTCATTGACATGTGGCAAGGTCAACCAATGAGAGTTCACCACGTGGCGACCTCCCATTGGCCTATATGGGTTAATGTTATGTAAAATTATTGAGTCAACGGGGGTTGAACTCGCGACCTCCATAACCTCACACCAGCACCTTTCCAATAGGCTACATGGTGGAACTTAACAAGCATATGGTTTTATATTTATTTAAGTTGATGTATGGTGTAATTTGGGTGGAAATAAGGCCGATGGATTAGCCTTCAACCCATATTCTTTGGACATATGTTATGTTATGTCATCGTTTCCCTAAAATCATGGGCTAACGAAAAATATATCTGCGGGGTTATAACTATATATATGTTATTTATAACATATGATTCCATATGTTATAGTTACAACAAATAACAAAAAGCCAATGGAATATATAGTTGTCGATGGGAATGGAACCCTCGACCCACCAAATATAGAAATTACTTGCACAACCTCTATTGACCAACTTTCCACCATTTCTAGTTAGCTATAACTATACAACAAATTGTAATTAAATACTATCCAATAGTTGCAGAGGTGGGTTAGGGGCCCACACCATATTTAATGGGAGCACGGACTGAGGATTGTACACCCATTATTTTCTTTCATAGGTTGTCTCGTAATTCATGCCTGAGGGTACCCAAGTTATGAGGCTACATTGTAAAATGTGCCAAATGGTACCTTGACAAAATTTCATACTCATTTTGCATGGTTTTTTTCTAGGAATCTAATGTTGCACTATGTTTCTGCATTTGAGCAACATATAAAAAAGTCATTGTAAAACATAATTATTTGAGCATTAATAAAAGAAGGTCTCTATTGGAAGCGAACACAAAGAGGTGGCCCAAATTGGGTGAACTTTGTTTTTTCAACCTGTGTATGTGATTACAGTATTGTTGTTCATTTAAAGTTCAATTATTTGCAAGTCGTTTTATCATTAAAGTGGATTTGGTTAGATAAGTTTTTCACATGTAATTTGCATACATTCAACTGATCATTTTATTTCAAAGATCAAGTAGATGATTTTTATGTATTGAAACATTAATAAGCATCTAAGGATTTTTCAGATCAAGTTGGTATCAGAGCAGGTTTGACAAGTGTTTACAAGTGAATTCTTACAAGGGCCAAACTCAAACTTGGTAAAGGAAAACTTGCAAGTTATAAGTCTGAAATTGAAAAGAGATTTCGATGATATAAGATGGCGTCTAAAAAAGGAGAAGAAGAAGATCGACCCATGAGTCTTGAAGAGATCATAGCTACACTTCAATCACTGAAAGAAACAATAGATGAGTTAGAATGATTAATTCAAAATCCTGTAAGTGGAGAATCTTCGATAAAAGGAGAAGGAGGAGGCGAAGGTGGTGGACCTTCAGAACCCCTTTCCCCTTCCTCATTGTCACCATCAGTTTCTCTTGAAGCGAGTAAAAGTTCTTCTCATCGAAAGAAGTCCTCTAATAAGTCTGAGCATAATTTACCATTACTAAAATTGGATGTCAAGTTTGAATTTCCAACCTATGATGGACAATTGGATCAAGTCGAAAGACCTATATTGTAGGGTTCAAAAGATCATGGACGAGGTTGGAAAGATACAATTAGTTTCTCTTTGACTAAGTGGCACTGCCTCAATATGGTGGGAGAGTAAGATGCAAGTTGATCTTGTTCAAAATGGTAAAGTAATCTCTTCATGGGCTAAGTTTACTAAGGTTGTAAGAAAACAATTCTATCCACTAGCACATATGCAAACAAAAATGATCGAGTGGAAGCATCTAAAATAGGGTAAAGGCCAAAATATTCATGCATATACACATGAATTCAAAAAGAAGGCATTATCACTAGGAATTCCATTGTATACTCATGAAACTCTTGTGAAGTATATTGGTGTCATGCATTGATATCTTTGTCACACTATTTTAATGTTTATCCCTACTAACATTGATAAGGTGTCAATGCAAGATACACATGTAAGTTTTAAACTTGTGAAGTAAAGCAATGCATATAGATTCTTAAGCATTACAAAAATTAATCAATGGCTCATACACAGAGTACACAAAGATTTTTACCGGAAACCCTCAACCGGGAAAACCTTTCTTATTTTCATTATTTTCGAATTTCACCATTCGCCATACAATATATACAATGTTTTTATGTATTCCGTAGATACCAAAACCCTAATCCCTTAATCCGGGATTAATTTACAAATCAGCTAAAAATAGCAAAATCCGCTAAAAATAGCAAAAAACCACCCAAAAAATTTTTTTGGGGCGATGCCCCAAACCCCATCAGCCTCGGGCTACCGCCCAGTGCCAAACGCTGCGCATAACCAGGGGGGGGGGGAATACCTGCCCCCCCTGGGACCCCCCTAGGAAAGCGCCTAGCGCACACGACATAGCTCTAGGTGAAGGGATCGTCAGACACAGTTGTCATATCTGACGCACCCACAAACACACACATGCAAAGAATATAACACATACCCAACATTCTCCCACTTGTTGTTTTCTTTGCATCCAGGGGTCTAGGGGAATATATAGTCAACAATCCAGGGCAGCAATGCCCATTGTTTCTCTACACCAAGAGAACTTTTATGTTCTCAGAGACTTTGTCAATGAATCTGCAACATTCTTCAAAGTGTCAACCTTTTCCAGCAACGCCTTCTTTTCCTCAACCATGTCTCTCACAAAGTGATACTGAACATAAATATGCTTTGTCTTCGAATGATAAGCTGGGTTCTTTGCCAAGAATATTTCACTATGACTGTCACAGTCTAATCTCACTGCTTGTTGTACCAACCCAATACTTGAACACAATCTTTGTAACCATACTGCTTCCTTGCTTGCATGAGTGGCTGCCATGTATTCAACTTCTG
>JZKD02S0946566.1:172571-189787 GCA_000966675.3 Picea glauca | reverse complement strand
GCAATGCATATAGATTCTTAAGCAATACATAAATTAATCAATGGCTCATACACAGAGTACACAAAGATTTTTACTGGAAACCCTCAACCGGGAAAACCTTTCTTATTTTCATTATTTTCAAATTTCACCATTTGCCATACAATATATACAATGTTTTTAGGTATTCCATAGATACCAAAACCCTAATCCCTTAATCAGGGATTAATTTACAAATCAGCTAAAAATAGCAAATTCCGCTAAAAATAGCAAAAAACTGCCCAAAATAAAATTTCGGGGCGTTTCCCCAAACCCCATCGGCCCCGGGCTACCGCCCGATGCCGAACGCTGCGCGTAACCAGGGGGGCATACCTTCCCCCCCCTGGGACCCCCCTAGGAAAGCGCGTGACGCACACGACAAAGCTCCAGGTGAAGGGATCGTCAGACGCATTTGTCATATCTGACGCACCCACACACACACACACACATGCAAAGAATATAACACATACCCAACAACACATCTAGAGGCTAGTAAGAGTAAGCACGCGAGTGAAGATAAAAATCCATTCAAGTTTGAAAAGAAACTGAAAGGTAAATGGAAGAGTAATAAATCATCCATAGTGAAGAAAGATGGGGGAATACCTACTTGTTCCCACTGTAAGAAAAAGGGACATGAGGAATCACAATGTTGGAATCTGCATCCATAATTACGACCAAGAAAATTAAAGGATAAAGGGAAGAAGAAGATTGTTGCATTAGCTCATCAGGATCTAGGGTCATATTCCAGAGATGAATCTAAGATCATGGCCATAGGAATAAAAGATATATCAGCTATCAATTCAAATTCTTCAGTTCAATCCACCAAAATGGAAAGCGATATTGATCAAAAGAAGAGAACCGAGCTTTTTCATTTCAGAGTTATAGTCAAGCATACTAAGTTAGATACTTTATTTGATAGTGGATCTCAGGTTAACCTAATATCTGAAGCAATTGTTAATAATTTTGGATTGAAGACGACAACTCACAAAAATACATATCCATTAGGCTGGGTGTGCGACGATGCTAAGTTGCAAGTAACAAAACAATGTAAGATCAGGTTTGCAATTACAGTTAATTTATTTGACGAGGTCGAGTTAGATTTTATTCCTCTTGACATTTGTTGAATTGTCTTGGGTAGTCCATATCTATTTGACAGGAAGGTTGTTTTCTATAAAGAAAAATAAATATCATATTTTTAAGGATGGGGTTGAATATATTGTCAGGGATCATCACATCAAAACTAATGTTTCTTTAGTGAGTATAGGGAAAATGAAGAGACTCATGAGCACAAGTAAATATTTTTTTCCTGTGATAGTGAAACATAAAGAAGAAGATATAAAAAAGAATTTGTCAGGTTGTGATCCAAATCATAAACATGAGTTGATCAACATCATGTCTAGTTATTATGAGTTGTTTCAAGAACCTACATGGATGCCTCCTAAAATAGAGGTCGAAAATGAAATATATTTGCAGCAAGATGCTCCTCTTCCAAACATTGGAATGTACAGGTCATCAGTAATTGAGAATGCGTAAATAAAGAAGAAAGTTCAGAAGCTTCTCGATAAAGGAATCATTAGACCAATATCCTCTATGTGTGGTTCTCCTATTGTTTTAGTTCTGAAGAAAGATGGAATGTGGAGGATGTGTATTGACTTTCAAGCCCTGAACAAGATTACAGTCAAGAACCATTATCCTTTTCCTAGAATTGATGACCTATTAGATAAGTTAAAAAATGTTGTCTACTTCTCTAAGTTGGACTTGAGAAGTGGTTACCATCAGATCAAAATTGTAGAAGGTGACATATGGGAAATTTCTTTCAAGACCAAGCAAGGCTTGTTAGAATGGTTGGTTATGCCTTTTGGGTTATGTAATGCACCAACAACCTTTATGAGGGTGATGAATGATGTGTTCCGACCCTACATAGATGATTTTTTTATTGTCTGTCTAGATGATATATTGATATTTAGTTGAAGACAGGAAGATCATATAAAGCATGTGAAGATGGTCTTTGAACTCCTGAAGAAGGAGAAGTTGTATATCAAGTTATCTAAATGTGAATTTGGAAAAAATTCTCTGGTTTATCTAGGATATATTGTAGGGAATGGTCAGTTAAAGATAGATTCTACAAAGGTAGAAGTCATTGTAAAATGGACCAAGCCAACTAATGCCACCAAAGTCAAGAGCTTCTTAGGAAAAGTACAGTACTTGAGGAAATTCATTGCTAATTTCTCATACATAGCAACACCTCTACATGCATTAACAAGTGTTAAGTATGTCTTTCAATGGGGAGGAAAGCAACATAAGGCCTTCAAGACATTGAAGGAATACATGATCACCACACAAGTTTTGGCTCTGCCATATCCTCATCGTCCATTTGAAATTCAAACCGATGCAAGTGGATATGCCATGGACGTAGTCTTGATGCAATGAGGTAAGCCTATATTTTATCGTTCTGTGATTTTCACTCAAGATGTGATTAACTATACAACATATGATAAAGAATTATATGCATTGATACAAAGTGTCAATAAATGGAAGCATTACTTAATGGGAAAGGAGACAATAATTCATACCAATCATTAGCCATTACAATATTTACAGTCACAGACCAAGCTACAACAATCACGACAATTCAGGTGGATGGTTTTTCTACAACAATTTCATTTGGTAATCAAGTATAAGAAGGGTATTCATAACAAGGTTGCAGATATGTTTTCAAGACCAGTAATTAATGCATCCATAATACTCAGGTATAATCCTTTAGAACATGAAATCTGTGCAGAGAAATATGCTAGGGATGATGATTTTAAATAAGTATATGATGCATTAACTCATAAAAATCAGTAGTCATATTATTATATGCATGACAATTTGTTATATCATCTTGGAAAACTATGTATATCAAGAGATGAAAGAGTGAATGTAATCAGAGAAGCTCACACATCTCTCATATCTGGTCATTTCGAGGTTGGTAAGACCATTGCACAGTTACAAAGGTATCGTTATTGGCCTCAGATGAATGAGATAGTTTCCAATTATATCAAAGGGTGTGTTATGTATTCCACAAGTAAACCTAGCAATAGAAATCTAGGTTTATGTACACCACTTCCGGTACCTTCACAACCATGGGAAAGTATCTCCATGGACTTTGTAGGGGGTTTTTTGATGTCCATGACAGGTCATGATTATCTATTTGTCGTGGTGGGGAGACTCAACAAGATGTTTATTCTAATTCCATGCAAGAAACAGGTCACAACTGAACAAAAAACACAAATGTTCTTCGCTAATGTATGGGTTCATTTTGGACTTCCTACATCTATTATATCATATCGAGACTCTTTCTTTTTGACAAACTTTTGGTCTCATTTATGGGAGCTAATGTACACTAAGTTGAAGAAGAGAAAATATTTTCATCCTCATACAGATGGACAAACAAAGGTGGTGAACATAACAGTGGCACATCTACTTTGATGATATGGCAACAAGCATCCTAAATTATGGGATGAAAAATTACCTTATATACAACATGCCTATAATCATGCCATGCATTTGTCTACTTAGAAAAATCCTTTTGAAGTATGTTTGGGGTACTTTCCTAAATCAAATATGGAATAGTTTTTGAAGAAGCAAGTAAAGAATATGGATAGGATGATACAAATAAAGCTAAAAGGTTCATTCATATAATTCAACAGGCACATCAAGTAGTACAAGAAAAAATGGAGAAGAGCCAAGCCAAGTAAAAGGAAAGGCATGATAAACATCAGGTTGATCATCAATTTAAAGTTGGTGATGAAGTATGATTACATATCAACAAAGATAGAATGAAAGGTGAAGGAAAAAAGATAAGGCCAATCCAATACAATTCATTCAATATCTTAGAGAATATTGGTATTAATGCTTTTCATTTAGATATACTAGCCTACATGCACATGTATTCAGTGGAAAATGTTGTGAATTTGAATATTTATGAGCCTCCTATGATTATGGATGAAGATGAAAGTATTTAGGTTCTAGCAGTTGATGATTTTGCTCCATAATATTTGGATGAGATATAGGAAGATGTCATTCTCGATAGAAGGATAAAAAATTCATAACGAGGTGATGTGGAATATATTTGAGTTGGTCTTAAAGGGATAAAACCAAGTAAATAAAAATGGATGGAGATCAAAAGGGTGAGGGAAATATACCCTCACTTAGTTTCTGAGTAAATAAAAACTTTTGGTGGTCCAAAAGACTTCCAATGGGGAGGAATGATCCAGGAGTATCCAAGAGTGCTCATAGAGGTCCAGATAGATCTGAAACATCCACAGAGGTCCAAAATGGTTCAGTAATGCTCAAAATTCAATTGTCCCAAATTCTCTCAAAAATTCCATCAATGCGTAGATCTCGTCATGCAAACGATGTCTCAAATGATGCCTCAAACAAAGTTCGTATGCAAAAGTTATAAGCGGTCAAAGTTCCAGTCAACCAGATCAAAGGTCAAAGTCCACATGGGAAAAAAGAGGTGACATGTGTCACCACTACAAGGGTGACATGCTACACATGATTATTGGCAACTGACTAGGAATATCGTACCTCTAGGTGGTCTAATTACAGGTTGACAAGTTGCACACAAGTGGTCCAATCATTCATTGACATGTGGCAAGGTCATCCAATGAGAGGTTGTCACATGGAAACCTTCCATTGGCCTATATGGGTTATGGTTATGTAAAATTATGGAGTTGATGGGGGTTGAAGTTGCGACCTCCATAAGCTCACACAAGCACCTTACCAATAGGATACACGGTGGAACTTAAGAAGCATATGGTTATCTATTTAGTTAAGTTGATGCATGGTGTAATTTGGGCAGGAATAGGGCCGAGGGCTTAGCCCTCGACCCATATTATTTGGACACATGTTATGTTATGTGACCATTGCACCAAAATCACGAGCTAACGACAAATATATCCGCAGGGGTTATAACTATATATATGTTATTTATAACATATAGTTATATGTGTTATTGATAACATATAGTTATATGTGTTATTTATAACATATGATTCCATATGTTATAGTTACAACGAATAAAAAAACCAACAAAATATATGGCGGTTGGTGGGAACGGAACCCTGACCCGCCAAATATAGAAATTACTTGCATAACCTTTGCTAACCAACTTTCCACCATTTTTGCTTAGCTATAACTATACAACAAATTGTAATTAAAGACCATCCAATAGTTGCAGAGGTGGGTTAGGGGCCCACACCCTATTTAATGGGTGCATGGACTAGGGATTGTACACACATTATTTTTATGTATAGGTTGTCTCATAATTCATGCCTGAGGGTACCCAAGTTATGAGGCTACACCATAAAATGTGTCAAATGGTACCTTGAAGGAATTTTGAGAATTTTATACTCATTTTGCATGATTTTCCGCCAGGAATCGAATGATGGACTTTGTTTCTGCATTTGAGAAACATGTAAAAAGGTCATTGTAAAAAACAAGTATTTGAGCATTAATAAAAGAAGATATCTATTGAAAGAAGACCCAGAGAGGTATCCCAAATTGGGTGAATTTTGTTTTTCCAACTTGTGTATGTGATTACAATATTGTTGTTCATTTCAAGCTCAATTATTCACAAGTCATTTTATCATTAAAGTGGATTTGGTTAGACAAGTTTTTCACATGTAATTTGCATACAATCAAGCAATCATTTTATTTCAAAGATCAAGTAGATGATTTTTATGTATTGAAATATTAATAAGAATCTAAGGATTTTTTGGATCACCACATAACCTATACAATCATCATGCCTATTAGTGCCACATCATCCACCTTGCCACGCCAACCTCTATCAAGTCATCCTGCCACATCAACACTACACAACCCAGTTAACATGCCACATCAACATTCGTATAGCCTAGTCAACACACCACGTCAACATCCATATAGCCCAACCAACATGCCATGTCATCATCTGTACTACCACATGTCCTATCCATAATGGCACGTGTCATGTTCATACTTCCATGTGTCATGTACATACTACCATGTGTCCTCGATGTACTTCCACGTGTCATGTAGATACTACCATGTGTCCTCGATGTACTTCCACGTGTCAGTCTTTGGTGATGCCACGTATCAACCTTGTCACCCCTTTTTTCTTATTTTTCCAAAACTTCAAAACACGATAACTTTCTCATATGACATATGTTTGAACCCATTCAAGTTGTGTTGGAAATCACTCGTCACAATCTTTATCATGTATACCTTTTCATCAACATTTGAGAACATCAATTTTTATCGATCACAAGATCCACCTACATCACTACACCACCCAAGTTTTTATCTTCAATTTATTATGAAAAAAACCTTTTCAAATGATTATCCTACAACCCAAAATGGATAAACCTAAAAAATAACCGAGGTCCCAATATTATGACACAAAGAAGATTTTGATATATATAAATTCATTATCTCCATAATATAAGATCCAACGACAAAAGAAAATAGGAGATATGGTGGATAAATATGTGACTCAAGCAACTTTGAATGTTAGAAAGTTAAAGTTGCAAATAAATAGATTATAGAATCAATTAAAATTTGAGAGAGCTACCAATAGAGCCATGATGAATTCAGTAAGCGTTATAGAGAAAACATTAATTGAATTAAGACATGGGCCAAAAGATAAAACATCCATCTTTTCCTTGCTGAAGGAAAAATAAAAAGAAATTCAAATATTAAGGAAACAAGATGAATATGGTTGTTACAAAGCATATTCATATAAATGAGTTTATGGAAATAGAAAAGGAAAAATATCAACGCCACACATAGTTGATGACCCCGCAAGACCAAAATAGGCATATGGAAAGATTGAATAAAGAGAAGGAAACTTCTTTAGCATAAAGTATTAAAAAACAAGCATTTTTGACATAAATATTCTACTAGAAGGTTCTCAAGAAGAGAAAAGATTGCAAGGTAAGGTTTTAACATTACAAAAGGAGTTTAAGCAAGCAAAATATCTGATAGAATTAAAGGATTCAGAACTAGTAGAGTTTCAGGAGAAGGTAAATAGTAGAAATTTTTTGATTGAACAAAACCATGTTGTTGTAGCTGAAAAGGATAAAATTATAGCGAAGGACAATATCCAGATTGCAAAATTTGAGGACGTAAAGAGGAAATATGATCAGAAAATTTCTTCAAAAAGATATTTAATGGGAGAAAAACATTGTATATAAGATTAGATAAAAAAAAGTCATGCAATAGATGAAGACTCGTTTCAATATATTATTAGAAGCTGAAGATTTAGAGAAAAGGACAGAATGCAGATCACCAAAGCATGGGAGAAGTTAGGAGACAAAGTCCAAATTATAAATGAAGTAATAAATTTTTCCATAAGTGAAACAATGGATGAATTAAAGTTGTTAGACATCAAGGATAGAACAAATTTCATTGTGACATATGGCCAGGTGACTGTCAAACATAAATTAATATTGTTTTCTCAACATGGACGCTAAGTAGTCCAAGACTTTGTACATGAATTTAGGAGCATATTTTCAGAAGCATTTTCACTGGCACGTCCAATTCTGTGGATTGATGAAGGTTGGTTTATCTCTAGAGAGAGTTATGAAGAATCTCAAGAAAAATAAAGGACAAACTATGAGAAGTTCAAACATGTAAATGATCCTATTAGAGGGAAGGTTATTTATGAAATGCTTTTTAAGAATTTATTATTATTATGTATTCTAATGAAAATTTAGAAAAATATACCTCTTTCAAATTATGATTTTTACACACAGTTAGGCATTGATAAAAGGAAGATGATTTCAGGTAAAATAATAGAAGGCATTGAATGGAAATAAATTTCAAAGTAATAAAACTCCTTTAATAACATCATATTCCCCTGCATTCCAAGCTTCTTCTCCATCTCAAATGATGATGTCAACACTAGCTTCCATGCCATCTCCAGTTTTCATGTCAACATTGATCTCCTCGTTAGATTTCGTTCCCATGTCAACAGTACTTTCTGTTACAACCTCAATGCAAATACCAACACAATGTGGTGTAAATAAGCCGAAGCAAAAGAATAGATGCTAACACATTTATTCAAATTAGTTATGACAATTGTCTCAATAAAGAATGAATACACTATCAACACTACTTTTATTCTTAGAAACTATTATATGGCTAAGAGAAAATGGTTAAGGAAAAAAGGATAAATCAAAGAATAAAGAGGGGTCATTGTCAGATAGATGAAAACAAATGAACTTGCTTCTTATTGTATTTTTCATGTCTCTTGTTTAAACAGAGGATTCATCCCCTGTTTGATTAGCACGATTGTTTTCTTTTATTTCAAGAAACCTATAAGACTTTGAGAAATATTTTGGGACTTATTCTCAGAATTATAATTCAATTTGTGGAATTGTATGAACTAAATCATCTCTTGATAGTTATAATTTTCATGGTTGATATTATATATAATAGTCTCAATTTTCCGTCTTTTGTGTCTTTATTTTACAATATTTAGTATTGTATCTTCATTGTTTCCATGAAATCATTTTGAATATTATATTGGAGATTTATGAAGTAATTTATGTTTTATCTTTGAGGAGTCATATCCATATTTTCTTTCTTTTAAAATAGTTAACTAAAGATATATATTATCTTCAAAGAATTGTATTTTCCCTTTCTTGTGTTACTCTGTTACTTTTGTTAACTTATCTTGAACGTTGGTCAGATAGGAATATGGTCTCCTTTATGTTCACCGTTGCATTCTAATTGTGGTTCATTTTATAAAGTTCAATTATTATTATTTTTATCTTTTTTTCAGTTAATTGTTTCAAATATTGCATTTGAAATAGATACACATTTTATACACACAAAACCTCTTCAAATATTTGAATATAAAATCTTAAAAAAAATTTCACATATTGAGAGTTACTCTCTTTGGTTGCTAGAATCTTTCGATTAACCCTGGAGTGGGAAGGATATTTTCCTCCATAGTGTGCCTTGGCATTGTTCCTTTATGAAGAACAACACATCCATCCACATCTTTGATAATGAATTCTTCCACCAAACCAAGGTACTTACTTTTAATTGGAATATACCTATATTCACTTTAAAATTAGAAGTATGCACTCTTAGTATGAAACTCATCACCATGTTCTCTAACTAGGCTTTAGATGTCTGTCCATTAGTGGAGACCCAAAATTCCAGAAATTTTACTTTTTCCAATTCTCTATAAATATTGGCACTTAAATGATTTTGTGATCCCTCTGCATGCATTGGAACACCTCCTTCTTCCCTATCCATCTTGTTCATTAGAGTATCCAACATTATTTGAAAATAACATATCATAGTTATTACTTCTCCATAAAGCACATGTCCTCATTCCTAGACATGTTCCTCTAATCTTGGAAGATAATGTAGAGGCATAGACTATGGTGGAGGACATGAATCTTGACCTCTAGTTTCCTACTTCTCCTTCCTCTTATATCCACGTCTAATATGGAACAAGGAAAAAATTCAAATTTAAGTAATTTTATTTTCAAATATTTTCACTAGATTAAAAGAAATAATGCATAGAAGTAAGAAGATAGGTCCAAGACCCTAGCGTGTTGAACTTGGATGCAAAAGACATAGAAATGGGGGGAATAGGAAAATTCATAGACACAAGTGAGACTCTTGTAGGGGGGACCATGGAATGATTTGTGTGGACAAATGAAAAGAAAATGGTTTCCTTTCTAGAACTAAAAATAACCCAAGGTACAAAATAACCTCTCCTAATATTGGTAACTATATTCAGCACATGAAAGATCATGCTTTAATTGAAAATTTTACGTGAATATGGCCATCGAAGAAGGCTCTGATAGTTTGGGTAAAATCACACTGGAAGGTGAAAGGACAAGTAGATACAAAATTTGGATCAAAGGGATTCTTTACAAAAAAAAAATCTAACCCCCAAGGCATGGATCAAGTCTTCATGGAGGGACAATATTGTTTTATCTAGTAGGTCTCCATATCTGATACTGGGCGAAAATATTCACTGTCGAGAAGGAGGACTTTAAAATGGCTCCAATCTGGATAAGAATGTACTCATTACCTTAGGAGTTCTGGGAGATGGAAACCTTGGAAGGAATAGGGAACACCCTAGGTGTTTTCATCAAAGTCTCATAAGTAACAAAAATGGCTATATAGACATCCTACCCAAGGATATGCATTTACATGAATTTGGTAGGCACCCTTCCAGAATACATTATGGTCTCATAAAAAGATAAGGAGTGGAGACATAATCTATACTATGAGAACATACCATTTAGATGAAAAAAGTTCCATGTCAATGGACACATTTTCATAGATTTCCCCTTAAATGCCAATATTGAACTAAGAAAAACACAAGGAGTAGATGTGGATGGGTTTACCAAGATCCAAGGAAAGCGTAAGGCTAGTATACTATCGAATAAACCAAATGGAAACGAAGTAGAAAATAATAAAAAATAGGTTCAAATCTATGGAGGAGGGGACAAGTCAAGACCCAGGTGAAGAGCCATAGACAAAGAAACAAGACCTAGAGAAGAAAGAACCAAAACTAGAAGAGGACGGTGCAAATCGCTAGAAGCTAGATCTAAATTCACAAATAGTTTGGTTGGAAGTGGGAGAATTGTAAATGAAATACTTGGAAGAAATCGAGGAAGCTCGAGTGGAGAATAATGAGGAGATGGATCTATACAATTTGGAGATAGATATTCAAGATTTGAAGGAAGTTCATGTAGAGCAAGAAGTTAATGATATGACAATAGGACAACTTTGAAAACTCCTAAGTGAAATATATATAAGCCAAGGTAAAGAGGTAACACCAGGAAGTTTGGATATAATGCTAAGAAATCTAGGGATTAAAACAAATCCACTGAAAATCCTCAAGAAAACTCCTATATAAGAAAAGAAAAGGGGACGAAAACCCTACAAGACGAAGATCAAAGAAATAGGGGCACTCCTTATTGATTTAAGACAAATCCTAGGCCTACCAGAAAGATATTTCCGACCTCAACCAAAGTGTTAATATGAATATAATGTCATGGAATGTGAGATGAATAAATGCCCTATCTAAACATAGGATTCTTAGAAAAAAGATCGTATAGGAGTGGCTAGAGGTAGTGATGATTCAAGAAGAGAAATGTGATAAATAAATAATGAGGATAACACAAAAAGTATGGAAATATTATGTGGTAGAAACAATTGAAGTGGAGGGAGCCTCAAGAGGGGTGGCAATTTTGTGGGTTTCATCAAGATTGACCACATAAATGCATTCCAAACTCCCAAGAATTATGAAAATCAAATTTGAAGAGGTAGGAACTCAATCTCAGGGGTACTTATCTAATGTGTATGCTACTTTATCTCCAATGTTAAAGAGGGATTTCCTGGAATCCCTAAATTACTTTGGGACTTTGTTAAAATACCATTCGTGGATCATTGGAGGGGATTTAAATATGATAACATAATTCCTAGAGAAAAAGGGAGGGATTAGAAGATTGGATGGGGAAAGTGAAGTGTTCAGGGATCTGATTGAGAATTACAGACTGATCGAAATCCCAACCAGAATTGGTATGTTCATGTGGAATAACAGAAGAAGGAAAGATAAATTAATCGTAGTCTAGATAGATAGATTCTTGGTTACCGAGACTCTATTCTAGGAGAAACATATAGTAATGGCATATGTCCTCCCCTTATATGGGTCGGACCATTATCCCATATTGCTCTCATGAGAAGGGAAAATAAAACCCAAGCCTTTTCTCTTTGAAAACTTATGGATGGAGCATTCAGGAGTTCCACCAAAACATACAAAAGTGGTGGAATGAAAGAATGGATCTCTATGGTAACGTGATGTACCAATTTTAGCAAAGAATCAAGAATATTAGGATGAGGATTATAATCTAGAATGATTTATTCATAAATATATTCGAAGAAAAGAGAAAATTGGAAATAGAGATGGAAATGATCCAAATAGAAGCAATATCAGGAGAACAATCAGATGTGGCAAGAAACATAGAGGAAAAACTAAGAATATAATTGAATAAAAGGGACACATATGAAGAGGTCATATGGAAACAAAAGTCAAGAGTAACATGGTTAAGGGAAGGGGAAAAAAACACAAAGTTCTTCCATAACTCACTATTCATAGAAGGAATCAAAACATGATTTTAGTCCTAAGAATGACAATGGGGTGGGAATTGGAGAGAAATGAGGACATAGAGAGCAAAATGGTAAACCACTTCCAACATCTACTTGAAGATCCTACAGAGAATAGGGAGGGGTAAATGAAGAAGACAATGTGATGTATCCCAAGGATGGTAACTCTAGAATAGAGCCAGAACCTCATGAGACTGACAACATTGCATGAGGTGGAAAATACAGTAAAAGAGATGGCCACCGAGAAAGCTCTAGGCCTATATGGGTTCACCACAGATTTTTCCAATCACGTTGGAATATAATTGGAAAAGATATATGGGAGGTCGTTGAAGAATATTGATCTTTAAAATCCATCCTCCAAGCCTTCAATGCTACATTTATAGCGTTGATCCCTAAAGAAAAGGAGTCCAATACAACAAACAAATTTTGACCTTTCTCTATTTTTAATGTTATTTATAAGATAATCTCCAAATTATTAGCTAACCGAATCAAACCTCTCCTAAAGAACATTATCTCCCAAGAGAAAGGAGGCTTTGTTGAATGACATCAAATCCTATATGGAATCATCCTTTCCCACAAAACCATCCACTCACTCCAATCATCCAAGAAGATGGGAATGCTAATAAAATTGGATATGTCCAAGGCATATGATCACATAAGTTAGATATTTCTTCAAAGAATGTTGGAATCTTTTGGCTTTGGCCAAGATTGGATCTAGTGGATAAAGTGATTTACCTCCATGGCTTCCTCCTCCATATTGATTAATGGATCACCCTCTAGTATGTTTAATCATTACAAGGGCCTCAAATAGGGGCATCCCTTATCTCCCTACTTGTATATCATCGTGATAGTGGGTTTGGGGAGGTTTATTCAGAAATCTCTTTCGAAGGGGGAGATTAAAGGAATAAGAATTCACCCCAACTCAGAACCAGTGACACGTCTCTAGTTTGTGGATGAAAATTTCCTAATGGGAATACCTTCGGCGTGGGAGGAAACATAAATAAAAAAAATGATATAAGTATACAAAGAAGTGTCAGGCACCCAAATTAACTTAACTAAGTCCAAAATTTTCTTTTTCAACACACTGGTTGCAGTCCAAGGAAATATTTCCCTCATTTTTGGCTTTTTCCAAGCCTCTCTCCCATCAAAGTACTTGCGGGTCCCACTTCTATATAAATCTATTTTCAATATATCATGGGAAGAATTGCTAACAAAGTTAGAGGCCAAACTTATCAACTAGACACATCACTTACTCACCCTCTCAGGAAGGATGCTATTGATTAAATCGATCCTCTTCTTGATGCCCTTATATCTCTCCTCTGTCATGGAATCCCCTCAAAACATCATAAAAAATATAAAAAATATCCAACGACATTCCTATGGGGGGGTGCAGAGAAAAAAAAAAGTGATCTCTGGTTGTGTGGGAGAAGTTCAGTATGCCAAAATATCATGGTGGAGTGGGAATCAAAGAACCATAGTATATTGGCCAAGCTCTAGTAGCAAGACTATGGTGGAGGTGGATAAAGAACCAAAAAACCATGTGGGATAAGATATGGAAGCTCAAGTATGTGCCCAATACTCCCCAGTAGTAGTTAATCAGGCTAGACGGAGACAGATCATGCTCCATTATCTATAACAACACTTGGATTGATAGAGGAATCATTCAAAAAGATTTTTTGGGAGGTTCGAAATGGTTGGTCTTCTTTATTCTGGGATGATTCATGGGGGAAAATACCCATCCTAGGAGTCAACGAACATCTTCTCCAGGTAAAAAACTCCATGTTAAGTAAAGGATGGTTCACGATTCATCAGTATTGGAAGGAGGAACTAAAAACCACGATGAAAGAGGAGCTATAACTAAGACAAATTAGGATAAGAGAGGGATAGGACATCTTGATATGGGGAACTAGTGGAGACAAAAACTTTAGGGTCCAAAATGGTTATTTGAAGGCAACAAATCTGTTAGAGGAAAATCACGGGGAGGAGTGGAAAAGGGTCCGACAACTTGAGTTGTGGCCAAATATTGAAACTTTCCTTTGGCTTGTGATGCAAATAAAATGTTTAACTTGGGACCATCTAATCCATAGGGGTTTTGAAGGCCCATCCATATGCATGATGTGCCTATAGGTGGAGGAATAAATAGAGAATTTTTTTGTGAATGTAGAGTAGGGTATTTATTATGGGATATAAGAGTAGAGCTTTTCCAAATATTGGATATATTCAGAAATGATACCTCCAAAACGATAGTAGAATGGAGTCTATATCCTTTCTCGAACCCCATACTGAATAAAACATAAAATATATTCCTAGGAATAGCGATGTGGAATGTTTGGAAGGAAATAAACAGAAATATTTTCAAGAAAAAACAACTCTTGATGGACCAGGTATGGAATATTATTCATGAAAATATCCAGGAGTTCATAACTTCTTGTGCATGGGTAGAAGAAGAAGGAATACTAAATGAAGAGGCTATAATATTCAAAAATTGGTTGCTAGATAAGTGTCATCACTAGGTAGAAAAAATCCCCAGATAGAACATGAGTTGAAGAAAACAAAAATGGACACCACTGTCAAAGGGCTCACTCAAGTTGAAATTTTATGGCGACTCAAAGGGAAACCCTGTTCCCTCAGGGGCAGGGAGATTCTTTCATAGTGCAGAAGGAAAAATCACATCTCTATTTGCAAGTAAGTTGGCGCACACTACTAACAATGGAGAAGAATTAGAAGGTCGGAGGATTAGCCACAATAGTGTAGCAACGATACAAATCACTCATTGTAGAAGGGGACTCACTCCTACTAATTTTGGCTTTCATAAAACTATTAAATGGGTCACATCCTAAGAAAATTTCCAAGAACTGGAGATTATCCTCTAGGCTGACAAAGATAGCTAGATTGATCGAGGCCATCCCATTGGTTATCCTAGTGCGTGCGAGAAGAAGTGAAAATGTGGTGGTAGATTATCTGGAAAATGCAGGGTCACCCATCCAAGTCAGCACACCACTTGGGGGGAAGAGGGGGCCATTCCATGGGACCTCTGGCAAGATGTCATGAAACATAATAGCATGGAATTTCAATCCCCAGATAAGGTGACCTATGTTGAGTTTGGACCTGAGCATATCATGACAACCCAAATGCTTGACAAGAAATCATTGACAGTTGGCACTTTAGCTAAGACAAGTGGTACTCAAAGTCATTATGACATGAACACACTAGGAGGAAGAAGGGGTGACCAAAGTGGAGTCGGGGCCTAGGAAGGTGAAGGAAATCTAAAAAAATGATAAGACAACACTGATAGTTGGCTCCTCCACAAGAACATGTGGTATTCAAGTTAGTTATGGAAAGACCACACTAGGAGGAAGGAACAATCAAACATCACACAAGGAGGAAGATCGTACAAGCATGTCCCAAGTGGAAATGGAGCGTCATTAAACTTTAGAGTGTGAGAGTTGGTAAGAGTATGCATCTATCAAGGGAAGGAGAGGAGAAAACTCTAGAAGCCACCATGACAAGTACCCTACGTGATGATGAAAACAATAAAATAAATATCAAAGTGAGGTTGTGGTGGGTTAGGATGATAATGAGTAAACCAACTAAGGAGTTTGAGTCTAGCTAGAGATTCAATTCAAAAATCTGTGAGACATGCACCAATGTGAGAGAGAGGGAAGGTCAAGGGAGGAATTGGCTGCATTTTCATTAGGGATCTAAACCTTGGGAGGCACACAAGGTACAAAGTAGAAGGGGAGTGCTACAAAAGTTTGGAGAAGAAAGATCCCATGGAGTGGACGAACAACTAGAAACAAGCACAAGGGGAGTGCTGCAGAAGTGGGGAGATCATCAAGAAAGAAGGAAAATGGTAGTTATAGGATGATCAAGAGTGGTGCAAAGGGTAGTAGCCATCGAGGGAAGAGAGTAGAGGCATCCTCCTCCCATGGGCCAATGAACAAAACCAAAACAACCAGAGCAACCTGGATAGCAGGTTTTAGGTTCACGTACCTTTGCTCGAATGAAGAGAAGAAGGTGGTAGTTGAGATCAAGGATGCGGTGAGTGTCCAGAGGAGGTGATCATGGAAGAGGTGAAGGAATGGGTGGAAGACCCATTCTATACCAGAACCAGAGAGACCAAATACTTCAAATTGGCATAAACATATTGGATTGTCAAGAAAAAGGTGGCTCAGGTTGTAGAAAGAACCAGGAAGGAACATGAAGAAACTGTACAGGTTATTAAAATTATGGAAGGAAATTTTTATCTTTTCTGCAAACATCAATATGGAATTAAGTTCATAGTCATCCCAGAAGGTCAAAACCAGGAGCAAAAAAAGGAAAAGGCAGAAAACGTGAGCTCTCTAGGCTGTAACGACCAACCCATCCAAATTGAAGATGACGAAGAGGATAAGGATCTGGGAGTGGACACCAAGATGGTGCCATACCAAGCTAAATCTAAGGGGAATTGGGTTTGAATTATTTTATATATTAAGTTTAGTATATATTATCATCCTTAGTAGAATGTATAAGGAGGATAGAAGTCTGGATGATAGACTCTAATGTCATTATCTCTAGACTGCCAATCATGATTATATGTTGTCTCTTTTTTGGAGAACAAAATCAACACTTGTCTGATGAAAGTTGAATGATTTATCTCAGGGACGAAAACTGGTTTCCATTTTGACATGTCCCCCAAAATGACTATAATTTTGTGCTATATATAAATAGAAATACATAAATAGTTTTTTAGCTTCAAAAACTTTTAATAATATAATATTTAAATTTGTTAAAATATTTTCCTCCCTCCCAGAGGAAACGCCTCAGCAGAGCATCAATTCTGGTTGTGATTGATTCGGGGGCAAACAGAACAGAACACTGATAAATGGGAAAACTAGAGAGGACAGAGTTCATAGGATCGACTTTGCCGGCTCTGTTAGCCAGTTAGTGCCCCAGGCTTGGATTTTTTTTTGGAGCTTATCAACCATAGGCATCCAATGCGCCACCAATGCCCTGCCTTTAAAAATCGGGACGCCGAGGTAGATGAATTT